>JAOEHY010028961.1:0-93046 GCA_025447955.1 Psilopsiagon aurifrons
AAACTGCCTCAAGCTCGTCCTGTTCTCCCGCCCAAACTGCCTCAAGCCATCCTGCTCTCCTGCCCAAACTGCCTCGAGCTGTCCTGTTTGCCTGCCCAAACTGCCTCAAGGCCGTCCTGTTCTCCCGCCCAAACTGCCTCAAGCTCGTCCTGTTCTCCCGCCCAAACTGCCTCAAGCCATCCTGCTCTCCTGCCCAAACTGCCTCGAACTATCCTGTTTGCCTGCCCAAACTGCCTCAAGGCCGTCCTGTTCTCCCGCCCAAACTGCCTCGAGCCATCCTGTTCGCTGTGCTCCCTGGGGCAGTTTTTACCCAGTCAGGTGTGGTGCCAGTTCCTGGTGCCACCCCCTGTGAGTCAGCTCCTCACATCCGCTGAGCTGCCGGGCCCTGGGCAAGCCCTGTTGAGGACTTGAGGCTCCCTCGGTATTGTCGCCGCTCCACACTGAAGCTCCGGGATGCAGAGCCTCCCCCTGATCAGGCGCTGCAGGCGTCCCCTCTCGAGACAGTCACCTCAGCAATTGAGGTGTCTACATGAAAGTAGATCTAAATTTAAGGTGCAGTATCGGGAATCTATACGCATGGCCATGTGACATAAAGTACTGAACTTGTAATGTTTCCCTGTCAGTCCACATTTTTTAAAATATAAAAGAAAAATTAAAAGAGAACCTCTCTATTTTCTATTTCAACAGGCTTTTTATCAGAAAGGCATAGTCTGTGCATAGCTGGGATAAAGCTGAAATGCAGCTCAAGATGTAAGCCCCATGTTGACAGTACTTATATTGCTTGTTGTGGATAGCTATAGGAACATGACTGCGTGCTTGCATTTAGTCCTAGATGAACATAGACTTGTAGCTCATGGGTGAGCATGGTTTGTAGCAATCTATAAGAATGACTGTGGAGCCACACCTCCTTGCAATAGGAACAAAGACATTGTATTCAACACAGCGTATCATGTCCACTTATTATCTCGGCATCACGTTCCCTTATTATCTCAGATATCAAAAAGAGCGAGGTCTTCACAAGTTTATGGCAGCATCACGTGGATGAAGGAGTGTCCTTTTGTGACTTCCTAGTGGGTCAAAACTGAGAAGAATCACAGTGTGACTCCAGTGCTGTGTTGCTGTAGATGCAGAGTGTATCTTTAGAATTGTAATCTGCTTTACTGACTACAAAAGGATCATCTAATGCAGTAGAGTCATGCCAACTGTCAAAAAATCATCTGAGCAGTCAGCGACCTAGAGTCTGATCTGCTCTGTTTGTCAGATTTGTGGAGTTAGGGCACTGTCTCCCATTCCCTCTGCCTAGATCCATTGTAATAAATTTGGATTGAGTGTCAATTACTGCAATTTATGACTACCCATCTCTCCATTCTGAATATGTATGTGATTTTAATTTAAGGCTTCCTTACTGTACAATATTTATTATCAGTTCTCTTTTAACCAGCATTGAGATAACTGCCATTTTACACTCTTCTCTTTTCAAGGTCATCAGTTTCGTGACATTGCTGAAAATGAAGTAGAACTTATGCTTCTGTTTAATCAAATTTCATGCTCTGTTGCCTCCTTCTTATGGCCTCTGTGCTAATTGATCAAGTTTTCAATTAAGGTCCTCCATCTTTGTTTTAATTCTTTGTTAAGGTTTTTATTCCATTACATGGTTTCCTGAAATCTAAGTTGTTACGAGCGCAAACTGTCTCTGCCTTTCGAACTGTCTAGTTACAATGATTTAGCTGTATAGTTCTTCTCATTTCCCCTTTCTGATTATTAAAACCCTCGGTGGACTAGCTTCATCTGTTGGATTTAGATCTGAAGTCCAAAAATTTGATTCACCCATCAGGAGAGCTTAGTTTCCCTCATGAATTGTCATGGCTAAAAATCCTTCTGTACCTCAGCACCTTACAGCCATCTTGTTCAGCCCCGATTAAACAAATTGCTGTTCCTAAAGAAATATTGAAATGACTAATAGATGGGGCTGTGTCAGGCACGTGCAGAAAACACAGCCTTATGGAGAGGTTTTCCTAATGAGCAGTGCTTCTGTTTTCATTCTTTTATTGTGTTTATATGGAACAAGTAAATCTTAATATGGCAAATAAGTATTGATGCAAGGGGTTGATGACTCATTCTATACTTTATAACCCTGTGTTTCAGCCTGTAAGTAGTACTATATAAAATATGTTTTGAAATCCACTATCATGTTCATTTTCAAAAATACAATAGTCTTTCAATCAGATTTTTCTTTAGGAGGCCAAAGCATGTGGTGGCAGAATCCAGACAAACACTTGTTGTTTTTCATAGGGGGGCTTTGTTCAATTAGGGACAACTCTTCATTTTAAAAGTGGCCTTTTTCTTTAGGTTCTGATACTTTCGATTCTGCTGAAAATAGACCAGATCACTGAAAAAAAATCGTAGCGACTGTCAACAGCCTCAAAAGGTTTGCGGTTTGGAGTCACTGTCGTATGACAACCCTCAGTTTACGCCAATCATCAAGCAAAGGAAGAAAACCTGAGCAAGGAGGCGCAGGCGCGGTGCCAGGAGGGGCGGCTCCGCCCTGCGCGGGTAAAACCGGCCCTTGGGGCCCGGAGCGGCACGTGTCGGGCAGTGGGCGCCGGAAGCACGGGCTGCAGCGGGCGGCGTGGGGAGCGCCCGCTTCGGATCCGGTCCGGGAGCTCCGCTCCGGCTCCCCAGGCTGTGGCAGCGGCGGCACCGGGCAGAGCCGATGGGAGGGGAGGCTGCGGCGCGGAGCTCGGGATGCTGAAAGCGCCTGCGGTGCTCACACGAGGTAAGTTTGCACCATGGGCAGGACTGCACTCGGTGCTCCATGGTGGAGTCCTCCTGCAGCAGGGGCTGAGCTGCGGGACCCTGTCGGTAGAGCAGAAGATGTCAGGGAAGGTGGATGGAAGCAGGACTGCTTGTTCCTGGCCCAAAGCCTGCAGCGACCACAGCTGCCATCGTGGCTCATGCAGAAAGGAAGGAGGGCGTTAACCCAGGGAGCTGGGGACTAGTAACAAACGAACAAACAAACCAAAACACCACCACCAACAGAAAACCACTAACCCAAACCCCAAAGTGGTCCATTATAAGCAAAGGGTCTTCTCAAAAATATGATGTCCTGACAAAGAACTGCTTTGCAGTTCTGCGGGGGGGCTAAGGAGGAAATGCCCATTTCCCCAAATGAGCATCATGCTGATGCACCTATGGAAAGGACCACTTCTGGTGCCTCCGGGAGAAGATGGTCGGTTGTAGGTTGTGGGTGCTGTTACTTAGAAAGTCACTCATCTGGCTGCCTGACCCAGTCTCAAGGGAGGTGTGTTGCCTATCAGGGGCAAGGATCAGGGATGTTGCAGAGAGACTGCTTGGTCTAGTGAGTCCCACTGACTATTACCTACTTCCTGTGGTCCATGTGGGTGATAATGATACTGGCAGCTGGAGCCTGGGAATCATTAAGAAGGAGTACTACTGTTGTGGGGATTTGTTACAGACTGCCTGATCTGGAGGACTCTGTGGATGAAGGGCTCTATAGGCAGATAGGAACAGCCTATTTTCAGGTCTCATTTTTTTTTGGACCTAGAAGGACCCACTTCAAGAATCAAATGGGTTTTAAGTGAGTTGGGTTTCAGCATCACCACATCAGTTGCAGTAGTTTCCTGAGATGTTAGGATGTGTACTTTCTGTTTAATTTGCAGATTTTCTTTGTATGCAAGGAATTCTCAGGTGCCTGAACTGTGGAAAAGGGTTGGAGTATATTGTCTATGCCTACTAGGAATTAGTTGTTTTCAGTACGTGTACAGTGCTGAAATATGGAGTTTTCAGACCTCACCTGATTCAGCTCTGTGTGACTGGTAACCTAGTAAATACAGTGATGTCACTCCAATACATTTTAGGAGTATAATTTGATTTCATCACCATTGTCAGGATTTCTCAGGACATGTACAGCCCATATTTCTTTTTACATCTGGTCTTCATCTCTTTCCAGGAGAATAAGAAGAATTTTTATTTTATTGAGTTGCGTGTTTCATGAGTTGGGTGATTGTGAATGAAGAGCATGCCTTTGCTTTTGTCTTCTTGCTCTGAAATTGCCCTTTAATCAGATGCTTACTCTCATTGACTGTAATGGAGGGAAAACAGTCCTTGACACACAATGAAGGACTAATGAGGAAAGTCAGGTGAATGAATAGCTCTTTGGAGCTGAAGTTGTTTGACAAACAGGATCCAGCCAGCTACAAAGATGGGGCCAGGTGAGCATCCTAAGCAGGATTTGGCATCAGCTGGGTGTCTGATTACACACAAAGAATCACTGTGGTGGGTTGACCGTAGCTGGATGCTAAATGCCCATCAAAGCTTCTGTACTGATCCCCTCCTCAGCTGGGCAGTGAAGACGAAATACAATGAAAGGCTGATGGACGGACTTAAGGGTAGGGAGAAATCACTCATCTGTTACCATCAAAGGCAAACAGACTCAGATATAGGAAAATTAGTGTAGTTTTTTACCAATCAAATCAGAGTAGGATAATGAGAAATACAATCAAATCTTAAAAACACCTTCATCCACTCATCAATTCTTCCCAAGCCTAACCACTCCAGAATTTTCCACCTCCTCCCACTCAGTGGTGCAGGGGGATAGGGAATGGGAGTTGCGGACAGTTCATCATGCATTGTTTCTGCTGCTCTTTCGTCCTCAGGGGGAGGACTTCTCACACGGTTTGTCTGCTCCAGCATCAGGTTCCTCTCGTGGGGGACAGTCCTCTCCAGTGTGGGTCCTTCCCACAGGCTGCAGTTCTTCACAAACTGCCTCAGCATGTGTCCCTTCTATGAGATGCAGTCCTTCAGGTTTTGTGGGCCTTAAGTTTGCCTAAATGATCTCTAACCATTCTCAAACAAGGGCAAGTCTTCCTTTCTCACACTTGTCACTGGGTCTTCCACCATCTGTGTCAAAAAGCTATTATCAAGGCTTTGCGGGGACCTCCTGGACAGTGTATGCCTGCCTTTGTTGTCTTTCCAGCAGGTTCAGGGTGGTTTTAGTTCCTCATGAGAACCTGGGTCTATGACTCTGAGGCTAATTCCAGCTGTTACAAACAGCTGGAAGGCCTCATCAACTTCCTCTTCTTGGTCAGGTGTCCTGTAATAAATACCTGCAACAGTGTCACCTGTGTTAGGCTTCCTTTTAATTCTTATTTGTACGCTCTTGACTGGCTTTCACTGAAGCATTCCTGTTGCTCTTTCACAAAAAGTCCAGCTGTTACTGCCTTGCCTTGCTCGTCTTTCCTAGAAAGTATGTACCCATCCGTGACAGCATTCCAGTCATGCGAGCTATACCGTAATGTCTCTGTGATTGCAATGAGATCATGGCCCTTGACTGCACGCAGATCTCTAATTTTTCCTGTTTGTTCCCCATCCTGTGTGTGTTGGTGTACAGGCATTTCAGACAGGTAATTGAGCATGCAGATGTCATGGTTTAAACCCAGGTGGTAACTAAGCACCATGCAGATGTATACTCACCCCTCCCTTCCCCTCTCCCCAGGCAGGATGGAGAGGCGTATCAAAAAGAATGTACTATGTACTATTACTACTAGGGAAATAACAAGAAAAGAGATAAAAGTGAAAGGGGAAAGGAAAAAAACCCAGCAATAAACGCAAGTGATGCCAAATACAGTTGCTCACCACTCACTGACCCACCTCAATCTGAGCAGTGATTGCCCCCTCGCAGGTAACTCCATTTATGTGCTAGGCATGATGTGCTGTGGTTTGGAATACCCTTTTGGCTAGCTTGGGTCAGGTGTCCTGTGTCTGCTCCTTCCCAGCTTGTTGTGCCCCTCCTCACTGGCAGAGGATGAGATTGAAAAGTCCTTGATCAAGGTAAGTGCTACTGAGCAACAGCTGAAAGTTTGATGTGTTATTAACATTATTCCCCAACTAAAGAGAAAACACAGCACTGCACTAGCTATGATTAAGAAAAGTAACTCTATCCCAGCCAAAAGCAGGACAGCAGGCTTCCCAGGAGGTGTGCAAAAGGATCCACCATAGCTGTGTGCATCTTTGAGGCGGTTGGCCTTCTGGTTCTTATCTTAGGAGGTAGCTGTAGGGGGCATTTGTTGCTGCTTTGGTTGGCCTGTTTTATTTGTCAGAATGTTATTCCCCTGAGGCTGGACTGTTTCAGTGTTCCAGGCAATGCATGGTTGGCTGCACATAGGATAGAAGTTCAACCAAATAATTGCGCTGTTGGTATAGAGGTTTTTGAGTAAGAGGTCTGAGAATCTTTAGTTTCTTCTTAAAGGGGAGAAATCCAGATCAGGGTCACTGTGGCTTCATTCTTTGATTCCTGTAGTTGTTCCAGATCCTGAAAAACTAATGAACATCTTCTGCGCAGACTGAGCGTCCTCAGGGTCAAGAACTGACTGACTCAGCCATGTATCAACTTGCAATGTGTATATCTCTGCAACTGAAGTCAGCAGGTCTTTATTTTCTGTGCCATAAGAGAACAAGTAAACATATAATTAATCTTACTATTATTTTTATTCTTTTGTCTTTTAGGCTTGTATTGGGGGACTGTGAATATTTGTGTCTTTTTTAAAGAAGGAAAAGAAGTTTAAGTGATCTAATGGTTTGTGGTTTGTAGTAATGAGTACTGCATTTGTGGGTACAGCAGACTGTTCTGTCTTTTGGGACCATGCATGCCTTGTATAGGGGAATAAATAAATAATCATTTGTGACTTCAAAATGTAACGGTCTTCAGAAGGGACGGGAGAGAAATGATTGTTGATTCTGTAGGGAACTTCTGTTCCAATTTGCCGTAATTTTAACAAGAAGAGATCGGCTGAATGCTTACAGGAGAACAGTGTGTAGTTAATACTTCAAGTTAAGTACTGTCTTGATTTTTTTCCTCTATATTCTTGGTTCCAATTATGTGCAATCTACAGAAATAATGGGAAGTTATTGAAAGTTTTCCAAATTCCAGGCCTTTTTTTAAGGTAATGACAAGGAGCCTTAGTTTTTGATATCTTTATTATCTTGCTTCACTTTTCAAATCTGGATGAACTTCCATATGCAGTTCACTTCTGAATTATCACTCTAAAATCTGACTTATTACTACTATTTATGGCCAACTGGATATTGATTAACTCACACCAATGATAACATATGGTAAGAGCAGCCCCATAGGATCAGTGGAGATTCTCAGGCAGTAAATTGCAACTTCAATATTCCAAGTCCAGCCTTAGAGCAGTAAAATGGGTTAATCTGAAAAGCTTGAGAATTATTGATATTCCCCATTTTGAGGAAAACCAGGTCAAATTATTCATAATGAAAATATGGTTGGCACTTGTGTTGGAGATGAGAACTTGGTCTTTGCTTTGGATGTGAAAAGGGGTTTGTTTTAAGTGTTTCACCTCCCTTACTGAGAAGTAGTAATTCACATGAATAGTTGGAGATACTGCTCACAGAGGGGAGTTGAACCCTTCTCTGGCCTTTAATAATTATGGGTCAAATTGTGCCTTTGGCTGTGAAACAGATCTCCCTTCAGGAGGTCTGCTGCTTATCACTGGTATGAATTTCAGCTTCCAGCTGTAGCAAGTTGCATAAGGAGTGAGTGCAATTATAAAAGCCTTCTAAAGGATTTTTCTGGCCTTTTCTAGCATGGACTACTGAACCTGTAATGCAGAGAATTTCTGGACTTTGAGGGTGAATCCCAGTCCAGGTGCTCTGGCCCAAGAATTCTTCGTAAGACAGCCAGAAAATCATAGTGTAGTCTATGGAAAATGTATTGTTGCCTTTCTAGTTCTCATTAACATGATTTCTGGTTTTTAGTGTAGTCAATAACACAGATTGAGTAGGGATCGAATCACTGCGCAGCTGCAGCCTGTTCTCTCTACCATGGAAGGACCAAATTATAGTTAAGTGTGTTAGAGAAGACATTCCATAGGAAAGGGCAGTGTCAGGTGTGAAAGTGCCTGGACCATGGATATTGATTTGGTACGGTCAGCTAGCAAAGTTGCAGCCAGCCTGCCTTGCTTATGGTAGGAGTTTTAGGACGGTGTACCATGACTGCACAGGGAGTGCCCTGCAGGACAAGCCTGGGGCTGCACCAGCCCTCAATCGCGTTTTACCTTCAAAGGTAAAACATCTGGGTATCTGAGGAGGGGGATAACTAGTGTGTCCTGCAAAGGATCCTCTCACATAAAGGATTAAGAATGAGGAGTGGAAGGTGTGCCCAGAGTACGCGTGTCCTGCATCTGAGACCTAGATAAAATTGCTGTCCATGACCTTCTGTTACCAACACTTCCAGGTTGAGTTCTCTGAAGCATGCATGTGGTCAGTCAGCTCTAGAGAGGAAAGCCATCTGCAGAGGGTACATAGCCCAGTCTGCATGGTTATCCATGGAATGCTATCTGAAGTAGGTACATCTAGCAGTGAGGATACAGGCTTTGGCTGTTTCAGTGTTACTGATTTGCAAGCATCTGGAGAGCGTGCTATCAAAGGTTCCTATTAGCCCCATGGAAAACTATTGCCGTTTGAAGAACTATAATTCAGCAGACACAAGGAGTTTCTATCACTGGCTGCTTTGTGTGCTTGTTATTGAGTTGTTTAGCTGTTGCCTCATTGTAGGGTTGATCTGTGTTTTAAAAGGACATTTGCATTTTGTAGTTCAAGATTAGTTCATTGCACGGGTGCACTTGCACAGGCCCTTTCCTCTTCAGACTTCCCTATGGGTTTTTATTTCCCCTCTTTGATGTGTTATGTTACCTTTTAAAGAGAGAAGTGCCAAGAAGGAACTGGTCTTTGCAGCCTTTAGGTGATGCATTTATCATTCTAAGGTACAGAGAGTGAGGGCAATATTTGTTGGAAGTGCCAGATAGAAGCTGTTGAACAAGAAAATAGCAGTGGCACTTCCAGGTATCCTGGGAACTAAAAGGTTCTGTGACATGCCATATATAAAACTGACACACCTAGCAATTAGCGATTATCTGAGTCTGTGGCTCTTTCCAAGTGTCCGAAGCTTGAGGGAGTCAGCTCATGGGAATCAGCCATCAGGGAGATGGATATCACAAAGCAAGAGACAAATGGCTCATTTCAGTGCTTTTGTGTGCTCTAACTCAGAGTAATTTCACTCACACCGGGGGAAATATTCCTGTCAGTATTATTAGTAGCAATATCTGACTCATACTTTAGAAAGTATAGCTAGTCTTTGACACAGTAAATATTCAGTTTTCTGTTCGTGTTGTTCATGTTAATGTTTTAAAGTTTATGATGTAGTAAATAATCTTATAGAACATTTTTATTAGATTAAGCGGACATTTTTACGTTCAGTTATTAGCTGTTCAGACATTGGTAAATGGGCTCTTCTCAGAGATGCCTATCTTTCAGTATCCCTTTTCTCTCCAAATACATGTTCCAAACCTTTTCCGTTCTTTAAATTTTACTTCTGTCTTCTTTTTTTCTTTTTAAACCCAACCTAAGCAGATTTTATCTGTATCTGCAGTTTTTCAGTGTTTGATTTTGCTGGGGATGGTATTCATTAATGTTTCATTAGTGTTCAGAAACATTGTTCTTTATGTTTCTTTCTCCCTCCCCTCAATAAAGATGTATGAATTAGTGCTAAGTAGCATACAAGGAACTTTTTTAGTGGCCTATGTGATCAGCAGAGAGGTAGCACAGAGCCTTCTCTTGGCAGGATCCTGAAATGTTCATCACAGATGAGTGGCTGATTGCAGAGCTGAATCAATCTGTGATTACATTACAATATAAGGGCCGGTTTTGGCAACCCCTTATTCACTCTAGCCATCTTAATGGAGGCCAAGTTAAGAAGAAGAAAAAAGCTGGAATCATAAATTCCTTTCAAGCTTAAAAAACATGCTGAGAAGTGAAGGGGTTAATGCCTTGAAGATTGCCTTTCCCACATGTTCCATCAGCTTTATTTAATGTGAAATTAAGAAAATTAATTTAATGGTTGCTAATGGCTGAAGCAGAAGGAATATCTGTAAGGCTCAGTCACAGAAACCTGCAGGTACTGCTGACTCATTCTGCAATTCAGGAGGATATTTCTTCCAGAAATCTGTTTAACATAAAAAGGGTACTGAAAAGTTCCTTAACCATGAGTGGCTTGTACAGATGGATAGTTTGTGCTGTACCCATCTGCAGGTTTTACTTGAAAAAAACCAGTGCGTTCTGTTATGATAGTTTGAATGCCATGAAAAGTGCAATTGCAATTAAGCCAACATTTCCATTGTTATGCCTAGCCCAGCATAAAACATGGAAACATGACATGATGTGTTCAAAAGGCAGAGGGCTACATGGTATCAATGTGCGCAGAAGAAAGCAGAGAGAATTGGGTGAAATGCCTCCAGCATTGCTTACTCTGCGATTCCAAAAAGTGTTTAAGAATCTGGGCTTAAATTTAAACTGTTTATTTAATAAAGTCTGTACCTACAGAAAGCATTTAAGTTTATGCTGAGCATAAAAGCTGTGGTCAAGTTGTACTGAAGTGCATAGAAAAAGTTGCATCCAAATTGATCAGCTTGAAGTAAATACGTGCAGGTGCAGCGCCCATGTTACCTCAAGGAGCTGTATCAGGCCTTTTCTTAGAGCATCTGCATAAATGGGGTCATTCATTTATTCCACTGTGCTCTGAAATACCCCTAATTAGGGACAGGGCAGTGTTTAGGTGGAAAAGACAGGGAATGCAGTATGTGCCTTACATGGTTTTACGGTTTGCACAGGGGTTGGAAAACATTTTTCAAGTACATTTCAGTTCAAGAAGTATCATCTGTCTTTTTCCACTCTTTCTTGGACCTACAGCTTAGGGGGTTTTGTTTGTCTCGAGGTTCTCTGTGTTTCAGGTGACTGTTCTCAGTCCTCCTAACCACTGCCGCCAGCAAGCTCTGCATGTGGAGTTAAGAGTGAAATTTAGAGAGCATCCTTTGGACCCCTATGAGGTACTGCATAATCAGGAGGTGGAATGAAGCTGTAGGAAGAGGAAGTTAGTTTAAAGTTCAGGGTTTTGGGTCTTTTTAGTTGATAGAATCTGTACGTACAGGTGTGAAAAGATTTAGTTTCAGCTGCGGAGGATGTTATTTCAGTTTTCCACCACATTAACAGAGTTGCTGTGAGTGCAAGGACAAGTATGTCATTCAGTCTTGCCAATGCCCTTTAATTTTATAAACAAGTGAGAAAAAATTACTGCTAGCCATGGTCCCAATGTATGAGGGAAATGTGCGAGTTTAGGGATTTGTGCAGTAGATATACCTGAGGTTGCATGTTGGCTCAATATTGGTCCTGCAGATGGTAAGATGAAAACATTATGAAGCTTCCAGTCTGCTTTTCAAAGAGGCTTTATACCAGGTTTTTGAATAAACACATGCTGAGGTCTTGTTGGTGGGTACAGTGGGAACAAGAGGACCTTCAGGGATACAGGGCTATGATATTTTTTGGACCAGAGTACAAGGAGTTAAACAGCAGTGATATATTTAAAGTAGTTTCACACTGGAATGTTGTAAATCCTGATGGTTCTGTCAAGGTCTTGCACACAGAGACAGATAAGAGATGCACAGACAGGTAAAAAGCGATGCAGTTTGAACTGGGTTTGGCAAGTTTAGGACTGAGTTTGTACACTACTTTGCATTTCTATTCAAATAAGCTCTCCTCAAGCTTTAGGCTTTCTAGAAAAGCTGCAGTGAAATGGACAGTGTGTTTTCCATAGATTGCATGGCTCTATGAAAGAACTGTCTATGTAACCCATATAGTGTGGAGGGTACTATGTCATAAATAGGGAGTGAAGGGAGAAAGGTGAGTTGGGAAAGTGTCATGGAAATATGGGGTAATTTTCTGTCATTGGCCAGTGACATTCAAGCAAAGATGATTTAGTGCTGGGTTTGACCAAAATAATCCTGGCCCAGTAAATTAATTCAATTGTTAATAAAAATGGAGAAGGGTGAAATCGTGGCATTTGCAGGGTAGCAGGGAGGCTTTGTCTTCCTTCCTGAAGTTTGCCCTCTTTTATTGCTGAGGCCCAAATGACAACATGAACAAATGGCTATTATCACAGGACCTGGCTTTACTTGCCTTTGTGCCGTGGTAGGAAGAAAATTAATGCAGAAGCAGCAACCTGATGACAGCCATTGTAACGTTGCGATATGCTGTATCCTAAACTGATTTTCACTTTATGTTTACAATCATGTATGTCTGTGTCTAAGGGAGAGACATTTACTATATGATTTCATCAGCTCTTAGAGTTTGAAACACCACGTAGCATCCTGTACTCTTGTGCCCAAAGGCAGATGGATTATCAGTGTGTGTCAATTATACAAAAGCCCTCCTATTATCTCCCCAAAAAAAATCGTCACCCCCTCCGGTTTCCAGGGTTCCTGATGTCCCTTGGGTTTCACAACTGGAAAAAAACCTACATGGATATGTGGAAAAGAGAGAGGGGTGGAATAGATATTACCTGCTTTTTGTGAGCTGTGTGCTCTAAATTCAGGCTGGGCATTAGTTATCAAATTACCTCTTCCTTTTATCTAACATTAAAAACGCTGTCACACTCTTAACTAATGGTTCATTTTTGTGTGTAGATGCAATACTGGATGCTTAATTAGGCCAGTAATTGTTCATGCTTTAGTGTGAACTTTTTGAAGTTTAATGTTAACTTGTTTAATGTATAATTGTTACCCCTTACAATTGGCAACATTTTTTTAGGTGCATCATTGATCCTGTAGTAAGGAAAGATGTTTGCAATACTCCATGGTGGAGTTCAGTAGAACTCCCACAACTTGAGTTAAAATTGAAGACTTGACCTTCCTCAGGTAGAAGTCCCAATGCATTGTAGTTTCATTTGTAGTGTAGATTTCTAAGAATCCCCTATTTTGAATTTCCTGCTAATTCAGTGCCTTCCTGTTTTCTTTAAAGCAGGAGAATTGCGTCTTTTATGCCATTGTTCTGAAAACCTTTGTCTACTTTGACACAAGTAATTCTGTGTGCAATCCTTGATGGAGTGTTTTTTTGCTTTGTAAATGCAAATAGCAAGTATTTGATTCCACAGCTGAAATTCTCTGCAAGGAAGGTTACTTTTAAAGGTTCAAGTCCGATGCATATTTTCCATCTCACTTTAGAAATTGTAATGACAAAATACTATGGTTATCTTAAAGATAAAATGTTCATTCCTGTTAAATGCTTTTGAAGTACTTCTCTAACTTGACCTATTCTTTTTATTACTGTGCATGACCAAGTTGCCTATTAATTTTTACATGTGTGTTCCCATATATATAGGTAGGTATCCATCTATATATGCTCCCTATATATACAATTTTTGCACACACACGTTCTTTAATATAACATTAAATACACAACTGTATGTGATGCAGCATTAAGGCTTCACTGTTATTCACTCAGAAATTAAAAATTTGAGAACCTGAGGTATGTCATGTTGCCATAACTCTGGTCCTATGCCTTTTGCATAGGTGATCATGCATTACTTCTCATATAATGCATCCGTGGGCAGGTCTTTTTGTATGCTTAATAGTTGCCTTATTACAAAAGCAGGTATTTCTCCATTTCCCCCCTCAGGAGCTTAATCTTACGCAGTTCAAAATCAGTGAGTGTTTTTACTGACTTCAGTGCTGCAGGATGTGCAGAATCCAGAAGCTACTCTATCCTCACTGCAAATGAAGTTAGAATATAGTACTTCAAATCCTGAATTGTCCAACTTCCCCCTCATTGTTTCACAGGTATAGTAGCATTTGCATGGGTTTTATTTTGAATCATGTATCTTTTCTTTAAGAAAAATAATTCATGAACAACATTTCGTGGGATGATTGATCAAATCCTTTCTGATGCCATGAAGTCTTCTATACCTGCTTAGCTCTTCACATGAAAAGGGGTCATAATAAAAAAATTGCTTCCCAATTTTTAGAGTAAGTTCAGGGGTTTGATTCTTTTTTAACATGAACTTCCCGAGGACAGTATTTATTTCAATTCTAGAAAAACACAATGACAACTTTTTCCAAATAAAATATCTCTTCCTGGGCTGCTTCATATTGGTCCTTAGTGGGAGTTGTAAATGAACACTTTTCCATACACCACTCTCTGGGCCTATTATCACAATCAGATTGTTTTTTCCTACTGTCTTCTATTTAATTACCAAAATAATCTATAGCATACAACTAAAATGAGTGTCCGGCTAAAGAGGTCCTGCTGCTTGAAGCTACGTCGGTTTGAGCAACCGTTTGGACCTTTACAAAAGCATCTATTACCCATATAGGATGAAGTCTGAAGTTTGGATTGCAGACTTGAAAGAAATACAAAGGACTTTAGAGGTGGCATCTAGATATAATCCTTCCCTAACCAAGTGAAAATGCAGAAGAAAAGAAATGAACCAAGAGAGAATGATCAAGAAGTGCAATTAAAAGCTAAATAGTCCCCTGTTGCATTAGAGTTGCAATAACCTTTTGTTGCCTTGATTTACTGTTTTGTAAATTGGGAATATCATGGTTTTTTTCTGATGTTAACACAGCACTTAACAGATAATTTGGGTTGTCTATATGCTAAGTATTTCATCCATACATGGCATTTTAATGATGATACCCAGACCTGCATATCAAAGAAGTGTGAGATCGCAGTTTTTCGTACTTTATTTGAGATAAGAAAGGATGTTTTCTTCAATTTCCCATAAACCATTTCCTTTCTTCCGCTTGGAATATATGAAATTAGAAGAGCTGGTATCTGGAGCCATAACGTAGTGGAGTTTTGGGATGAAAAGATATGCTTGCATGAAACCACTTTCTGTAACAGCAGGATACAGGTCCTTAGGGTTAGTAAATTTAGTCCATTAGAAGGATTTTCAATATCCCCAGTAACGAATGTTCTGGACAATAAAGTTGTCGAGTCTGTTGCTCCTTTGATCTCCATTTGCGTAGGTTGTTCCACAAAGCTAAAACCGTAGACTCAAAGGCTGGTTTAGGTTGGAAGGGGCTTTAAAGATCACCTAGTTCCAGTGTCCCTGCCATGGGCAGGACACTTTCCACTGGACTAGGTAGCTCCAAGCCCCATTCAACCTGGCCTGCAATTCTTCCAGGCAGAGAGCATCCACAACTTGCCTGGCCAACCTGTTCCTCACCACTCTCACAGTTAAGAATTTCTTTCTAATATCAAATCTAAATCAACCCTCTCTCAGTTTACAGCCGTTCTCCCTTGTCCTGTTACTACATGCTCTTGTAAAAAGTCCCTCTCCATCTTTCTTGTTGTCCCCCATTAGATACTGAAAGCCTGCTACCACTTCTCCTTTGAGCCTTCTTCATGCTGAACAACCCAACTCCCTAAGCCTGTCTTCACAGGAGAGGTGCTCCAGCCCTCTGATAATCTTTGTGGCCCTCCTCTGAGTTTGCTCAAGCAGGTCTATGTCTTTCTATGTCTGCAGGCTCCAGAGCAGAACTCAGTACTCAAGTTGAGGAGAATTATTTCCCCTTGACCTGCCGGACTTGCTTTTTTCTAAGTAGTCTGGCACGTGGTTGGCGTTCTGGGCTGCAAGCACACATTACTGAGTCATGTTCTTGTCAACCATTGATGGGCTGCTCTCAATCAGGTCTCTGTCCAGCCTACCTTTGTGCTTTGATTTGCCTCAACCCAGGTGCAGGAACTTGCACTTGACTTTGTAGAACTTTTTCAGCCTTGCCCGTTCTTTGGTCACATAGGCATTGTGCCTTAGGAGATGATTGTCTATGTAAACTGGCTGTAAGTGTGTAGTGCTATTACCATGCTGAGCTCAACTTAAAATATGCTGCCTCTTGGTAGACCTTGCTGATTTGGGTTCAGTGCTGTGCTAACTTTAATTAAATGGCTTCTAATTCAGAGCTTGCTGGTATCTTGGCTTCTATCCATGTTCATGGGAAGAGTGAAATTTCTCTGCGCAAAGTGATCTGACAAATCCAGGCATTACCGCTGAAGTTCTTTACTGCGTTGGTGCAACTTGGTGCAATGAGTATAGTGGCCTGACTTAATAGAATCAGTGTGAATGTGTTATTAGTGTTTGCATCAGATGTCAGGGAAACAGGGAAATGTTCATTAAAACTTTGCATCCTTTAGTCAGAAACGTGAAGGAAGATACTTTATCTGCTGCGCTTTTTAGGTCCAGAAAGTTGCCACAACAGCAAAAAAACCCCAACCTCTTAATAAATAATATAAACAGGACTTGAGAAAAACAGTCAACTGTATCATAAATGTAATTGAGAATGTATTTTGATTTGGATTGATAATTATGTAATCATTCTTTTTGTTTCTTGTAATTATAATTTCTGTTTTAAAATATTGATGAGAGCGATTGACATCTGCCAAAAGCCCATGGTATGTCAGCCTACCATAAATTCCTTGGCAAGTGTGGGCAAGTGTTAAAATGCAGAATGTAGCTTCAGTTGATCAATTTAACTTACCAGAAAAGCCAAATTGATCCATAGGATGTTAACTCTCATTTTTACCATTTTCCGAATATCCTTTTCAAGAGCAATTACTTTACCTCTGATCATTGCCCAGTCAATGGAGATGAATTTCATATTCAGATTATTTTAATTACTTCTGCAAAGGGTAATTGGTGCAATCAGCGAAGGTTAGCAGATCATCTGGGAACATTTATTTTGCCTATGTATCTTTTCTTGAATTGTCAATATTATTTTCTGTTACGATTTTTATATATATATATACAGCTATAGTAAATGTAAGTGTTTTCTAGGAGAACTTGTGACCTCTGGGTTCACGAGTTTGATGTGACTACTAGAGGCAAAATGAATGTTAGTGCAGCATTTCCAATACTACCATCTAAAGTCTTTTGTGAAAACAGTATGTTTGTATTGTAGCACAGGCTTGAATTTATGTAATGAGAAACGATAATGTGCTCGATAAATATTGAAGTTCTTGGCCTCCTGCTGAGCATTTGATATTGAAGCGTACCTAGTTATAGAGTTGGAAATTGATGCCTTTCTTCATTCTGGGCTGAATTTGCACCTTGGCTTCAGTAATTTCACTTTGTATCTCTGCACATAATTATTGTGAGACTGATTCAACAGGGGAACAATAAAGACAGATATAGAGAGAGTTCTGCCTGAACAGCAGGCAGTATTGTATTATTTTAATGAAATCGGAGAGTTTGAGAAACTAAAATAGAAAACATTGCAAAATGCCCAAACCAGGACTTCAGGCAGTTGTTTACTGTTTCTTTGTTACCCTTACAGTGTTTGAACCTAATTTTACGTTAAGTGAGTTAGAAGTATAAAGAAGAGCAGACTTTTGGCCTTTCCATAGAGTGAGAAATCCTACATTAAGCAGCTGTCACCTGTAGCCTCCAAGCAATTACGTGCTGATATGGATACCTGAGTAAGGAGATGTAGCAATGGTGTAAGACAGGCTTAGGTCTTTTTAACCCTATGCTCAGTATTAGGTCCTCCTTGTGTATTAATTCTTCTGAGAACTCTTGCTTAGCACCGGAGCAAAGGGCCCCAGAAAGGCAACTACCTCTTTTCATTCTGCAGTAAGTCAACATAGCTTTAAGTCATAAGTAACTGTAATCTTTTGCTCTGCAAATGTGTGTATTTTAATGCTAGTCTTGAAATGCTTTCAAAAACATGATTATTTTGCTTTGGAATAATGAACATTTTGAGGGGACATTGGTAAACTGGGCATGTCCTTAGACCCTAGTAAAGTGTTACAATGCAAGTACTTTGAGGATATGCTAATTTAGCAACACTCTTAGATTTGTGAGTATGGTGATGGCCCCTAGTTTGAGTTTCACTTGGTTGGCATCCTCTGAGAGCAGTCCTTGTAGACTGTGGCCAAAGGAGAGTCAGACCGTAGGCATAATCCTGATGAGAGTCACTGACATGAAGCAAGTCCTTTAATTAAGAGCAGTGCATTTTTCTTTCATGAAATTTTAGCCCATTTGAAACCAATAGTTCTGCTGTTACGTTACGTTGTGGGTGGCTCTTGAGCCCTGAATGTGCAATAACATAAGTCGTTGAGTTTAGAAAGAACTACGAGAACTAACTGTTCCACAGAAATCAGTGGGCATGTGGGTTTGGTCTGGGGTTTTGGGAGATGAGTTTTCTAAAACACTTAGGAAGTTCCCCCCATTTCAGCTGAAACTGTCTACTGAATTTCTCCTTTGTGTAACAGCACATCTCTCCCAGTGTCCTTATTATGGCTCATTCAGTATAAGAGGAATTAAAGTGTACACAGAGGCCCAGCTACTCAGGCAATGTAGATTCATAGACTTCGAGATCTGCTGAAAAATCAAAACAAAAGCATGCACAGAGGGGTCTTCAGACTTATCTATAATTAAATATATATAAAAGAAGTCTGTGCCAGTTCATATCCTCATAGTATATGATATGATGTAAACTAACATAGCACCGCTGATGTTGCCAGACTTGCATCAGTCACTAACCTGATTAGCTCATGCTTTGGGCTACTGGTGCCAGAGATGTAAAATGAAATTCCAGACAGTGCAGTTTTTCAGTGTAGTGAAACCAGAGCCTTTTCAGTCCTTGTCAGCTCACATTTTTTAGAGCACATCACCTTCAAAAATTCTACTTTTATTTTTTTACTTGGCTCTGTAGATGGGTAGAGTGGCCAATGCAGTGATGAAAGATTTTTATTTGGAGTTAGTATCATTTGAGGTTATCAGTAAGTCTCTCTCTCCCAGCACTTCAGATGTTGAGGTTTTCTCCACATATTTCTCTGGGATCTATCTTTTTTAAGCATTAACACTCTCAATGGTTTTTCACAAAATATGTTTCCAATTTCTTTTTCTTAAGCAGCAGAAATGTTGTAATCAACTTTCTATGGAAATATGCTATGGTTTACATTAATTTTAGATGTTGTACCCTAGCAGCTTTAGTTGTCATGTGTGTTGTCAGTGAGAGACTGGATTGTTCCACTCACTAGGTGTTGGTCTTCGTTTGGTACTCTGATAAGGAGCTTCTGCTATGTTAGTTTTCAAATTGCAGTTGTCCTTTTTCTCTTATTTCCCCACTGTTATTTCTGTACGCTTGCCTATTGATTCGCTTCTCTTGGATAATTTTCTTTCTGCAGGGTAATAGGTGTCTATATTCCTGACTCACTTTTGTTTAGTTTGCACCCCTGTCTTCACTGCCCTTCACTTGTTGAACTCATTTACATCTCTGTAAGGAGTGGGAGAAAAATAGCACCCTTTAGTGCTCCATTTGCTCTTCTTATGGTACAGGCGTAAATGACAAGATATGAGGTTGTCAGGAATTGGGTCTGGCTCAAGGTAGTCAGGCAATGAGTTATGCTTGCTATTTGAGTTTCAAAAAGTACTGTCAACCATCAATTTTCATGTTGTGCAGTGATGCAGTGGTATGGAATAGCACAAAATCTTACTTTGATCTGCAGTCACTACATATTGTGTGCTGTAGGAAAACATGACAAACCTGATTTTAGAATCATGTTTATAAGCCCTGAATTGGGCAATATTGACTCTGAGATACCACGTTTTTGCTGCAAACAATTCACATTAAGCTGTGCGTATTCTTTTGATGGTACAATTCAGCCTTCTGTAGGTTCCCAGGTGTAGGTTAGTACTGCTGATATGAAGAAGTTTTTACTACAGCTGTCTCTTCTTCCCTCATTGCAGGGGCATTCATTTGCTCACCTACCACTTTCTGAGCTGTAAATATAACACCTGGCTGTATTAAGAGAAGTGGGAGTCTTTTCACTGTTCTGGCTTAGAAACTGTGGTCATGCAGCAGCTGATTTAGGATTAGCTGATATTCATGTGGCAATGGAGGATTGGGACTTCAGAGAGGAGGATGGGAGGCTGAGGACGGCAAGCACCACAACTGTTTCCTGGTAAACTGTCCTGCTTGCGTATCAGATCTGCATGTGCAGGTATACTTTGAGTCTGTTAGTTATTTTGAATGTATTAGCTCTTCTGACCACTTAATCAAGGCTTCCTTTCATAAATCCAGTACTTCTCAATGTGTTTGTTTAGTATGGGACTTAACAGTCCCAGTTCTCTTGGCCTTGCCTCATAGGAGAGGTGCTCCAGTTCCTTAATGATCGTTACCTCCCTTTGCTGGACTCTATCCAGTAGCTCCAAATTCACATGCATTTTTAAGGGTAAAATTCAGCCCTGTGGCTTTTCTGTTTGTTTTAATCACTCGGGCTATTTCAGGAACACCTAAAGTAGAAAAGTAATGAGAAAATAAGAATATCTAATTTACTCTCAATTTCTTTTTTCCTGCTAGATCTGCTTAAGAGGCTGTGGCCTTGATATAAGTTATCTAAGAAATGAACAAAGGAACAATTTATATGGCAGATTAATGAGTGAGAGGGGCTTTGGTAATATGGCAGTAAGTACCATAGAAATGTTATAAATACCTAAAAATTCAGCTCAGAGAGGTATGGGCAAAGCTCCAAATGGTCGTCACTTTTGTAAGATGGAAAATAAAACCCTTAATGGGCAAAACCTCTGCCTGTTATTGGTAAGAAGCACTAAAAGTAGCCATTCTTAGGAGCACTTGTGGTTGACTAGCACTTGATATGCTACAGGAGAGGACCAGTAGTCCTGAGGAAGAGGTTTTTCTTTGTCATATCAGCAATTTCAAGTAGAGTGCAGATGCTTTATGCTTTCAGGCTCAGTTACATTAGGAAATGTATTGAGCGCAGTGTAGAGGATTTTTTTTCCTTAAATAAGTGATGTGCTAGGAATTAATGGTGGGATGAGTGAAATGAGTGAAATTTTGCTTCTCTGGCTTGCAGAAAGTGCAGGCACTTTTCTGTTTCTCATGTGTTTGTTATTGAAATAGGTGTGAAGTCAGATATTTTTACAGAAGTCACACAGGCCAGAGTGTACAATAGCAATTAAGTACTGAGTGTACCTATGACTAATTAATTACTGCCATAAGGAAACATATGCTTTGGCTCCTTCCTGGAGCCAATTACCACATGCCTGTGTTATGAGGCAGAATGAGAAGCGGCCCCATGCTGAAATAGAAGTTCATTACAAAACAACATGACAAAGAAGAAAGCAAGTGTATACTGACCAAGCCAACTAGTACAGAGTCACAATAAAGGAAAAGATTATCAAGGAAATTTCTGCTCAAGCTCCCTTTAAGGGACGTCTTCAGATTGTAGGTGCACTTGCACCGTTGTTATTGTGAATTAGCGTACAATGCTTTAACTTATTGTAGGGTGGGATATGGCCCATGGCTGAAAAAGTGTTTTACTTTGTTTTAATGACCCCATCAAGGCTGGAATGGAGTTAGGTTTTGGTACTTTGCTTTGTTTTTTTGATTGGTTTGGGTTCATACTTGCATATTTACTGTGGCACTTTTATTCATTCTATGTTCAGTCCTGAGCTGTGGTTCTTCTGGCTGTCTTCCGAGCCATGAAACAGCTCATTCCTCTTGAGAAGGAATCTGAGCAAATAGTTTTATCTGAGCAAATAGTTTGCTTCAGCATCAGTATATGCAATAGGCTTGTGGCCAGGGTTCTTCTCAAGAGTCAGTAAGGACCCAAGTCCAGACTCACCAGCTGATCTCAGAGCAGGGGTTTCCTCCCTTCTGCAATTCCCAAAGACAGCAGGGGCTTTGCAATTTTTTTCCCCTTTTAGAGGTTGCAGAGGTGTTCCCTTCCTAGTCTTTTGTCTACTGGGATTTCATTGTCCTTAGATTACTGTCTCCTTGAAAGATGCTTCTTCAAATGATGTAACCAGCCTTTAAGGTACAGTCACAGAAGTTGGGTACAATTATATGGGTTGGTTGTATCTGCCAGGTAAATTATTTTTGAAGCAGCATTAAAACCAGGATGCTCTCAGTCACTGAGAATGTGGACAGAATTCATCTGCAGCTTGGCAACTGAATGTTGGCAGAAATTTTGCACTGTATTCTTTGAATATTTGCGCAAGCAGGGATTCCATCAGTGACAATAGTACAGATTTATATGTTATATAGAGGAATGCCTACTAGAAAAATAGCAGTGATGGGTAATGGCTTCTGATTCTGTGATTTGCTTCAGACTTAGCTTAGGTATTAACCGGACTCGTGACCCCATGGTGTGGCAAGCACAGGTGTGTTTAAAGTAAGTCTCTTCAGGGTTCTTCATACTTCTGCTCTCACTTTGCATCAGTACACCTCACCAAATATGTACTATTCTATGATACTTATAGCAAACCTAAGTGAAGACGATTTGAATATCTTTGACATGGCTTTGTGGTGAGAATATTCATGAATACAAATCCATAGTTTGCTCACACTTAAAATAATCCAGGTACACATTTTTCCTGTGCGCTCGTTCATGGGAAATGTAACACAGATGAAAAACCCATATAAGCTCATGGTTTTTATATTTGACCATCTGTGCTGCTTGCATCCAAGACAAAGTCTTTTGCCTTTGCTCCTGTCATTTTATTGGCCCTCTTGGCAGGTAAGGGTTTTATTAGATTTCTTTATTATTTTACCTTCTTTAGATCCATGGCAATATTTTAAGAATTATGCCCCTTCTTTCTTGCTGTTTTCTTGCATCCTGTTCCGTCGTTTTATTTCTTTTTTGACGGCTGCTGTCTCCTCTGGTTTTTCTGTTTCCATCTTGTGGCTTTTTAAAACTGCTGCTTTAAACCTGAGCATTCCTCATTTCTCCCCCACCTCCTCTGCATTAACATTAGGGATCCATGCATCCAGCAGCATTCCTGTTGAGGCCGTGGATCTCCAGGGTTCACTCTGCTGCATCAGCAGCCACCTTCATGTTTGCTTATTGCAAGTGTGGTGCTTACAGTTTGAAGGTGTCTCTGCCACTGTTGTCCCTGCCAAAGTGTGCAGTGATCAGTGGCAGCTCAAACAGGCGATACCAAGAGGTGAAGCAGACCTGGCCAACATCATCTAGAATTGACACTTGCTTCCATTTCTGCATTTGTTGTGATCTACCTGTGTTCCTGATTGCACAACCCAGCTGGAAAACCCAGGGACAGCCCAGCTCAGGCAGTGGCCAGCTCTCTCCTGCAAACGGACTTAACATCTTCCCTGGGTGGACTTTGTTTTCTGAAAGAGGGGTCTTTGGATCTGCTCTGAGCAGCATGGCATGGTCTGCCTGCGGTCCAGGCTCCTGTTTTGAGGACAGCTAGGGTAGACTTTGAGTAGACTCATGGGAGAGGACTTTCCTGATGTGCTGCCAGGAGTCAGCCCAGGTGTGGTGCTGGGCATCTTTGAGTCTGGCTGTGCTGCTCTTGGTAGTGTCAGTACTCATTTGGAAGACCAGTCCTGAGGGTTCACTTCTGAGGCATCCCTGCGCCTTGTTTTTCATGTGCCAAGTGTTGCTAATTGTGCTCTTTGCCTTGAATTTTTGTTTCTAAACTCCTTTGTCAGGGCTGTCTTGTACAGTTTAAGATGAGCCTCAAGGTACTCTTAGTGTATTAATGATACTACATGAAGGTACTGGATATAAACAGGAAAGGCCTTGGCATTCTTTCAGAGAAGGTAAGTTCAGTTCTTGATCCAGAAACACAATTGCTACTCACAGAATCATCACTGAAAAAGATCAACGAAGATTTCTTTAAAATCACCTTCAGTTGTCCCAGCTCTGATCCACATAGTTGCCCGTACTGTTTCTTGGAATGTCTGTAATCAGAGGAAGCTTCAAATAGGTAAAGTTTGTCACATCTTTGGAAAACAGGACAAAAAAGAAAAACCAAGATCATGTTTCAAACCCATTTAACAAAAACTCATCAAATACAAATACTTGCTGTATTTGTGGTCTCTTGGATTTTGATTTTCTGCCAGAGAATATTATTTACTGTGTTTAGAAATGAAGAATTGGTATTCCAGTGACACAATTTATCACCGCAACATCAAAGGCATTTATAGCCTGTGTGGCTGAGTTGCTCATGATATTTAAGAAAATACCCTGTTTAAACACACACAGTTGTGACTTTTTTTATGTTAAGCATTATCTGGGATAACAATATTTCATCGGAGGCAGATAACTATCCAGAAACATAATTAATCATGATTATTTATGTCATACCTAATTATCAGTAACTAGCTCCAGGGATATACTTCAGTTATATTTCAGAAGCATCACACTATATATGCTTTGTAGTAAATATTCTTTACATACTCTTGAAGAAGTTTGGAACATACTTATAAAAAGTAAGGTCAAAGAAATAGAAATAAGTAATGTACAATCAAATAATAAAAATATATGCATTGGTGGAAATGCTGAGATTGTTAGGGAGCGTAATAATTGCTTTGTCTTAATAATTAGGTAAAAAGAATGGCTGTCTGTCATTTTTAGTATGTGAGCTCACCAGCATAATAGCAAGGGCTTTAAAACATAGGGCTTTTAAAATTCTGTTAATGTAGTGTAAAGTGGATTAAAAATTGGAAACACCCCACAAATAATCCCACCTAAGGCTCTGAATTCTCAAAGACTTTTCATTTGTGACTTTTGAAAGTTGTTTTTCAGTGAGAACCTTTTGTATTCTAAGGAGTTTCATAGCTTCTGGTGATGCTGTAAAAAATATTTAGATGCGTTTCTGGCTTATTATTTATAGTCCATTGTGTGTAATTAAAGCATTTAATAGTTGATGTAAAATTAGGCAGGTTATGTACCTGAGTATGTATGTGTGTAACTTGGGTTCCTGGTTGTTCAAGATACTGAATACCTTTAAAATGAAGGAAGAATATGACTGAATGTAAGACATCAAAACATGCACATACTTGTGGACCTAAGCTATTATTTTATTGAAGGGCATACCACACAACAAAGTCATTCCTGTATAAATGAGAACCTGCACATTTATTTTTACAAATAAGGCTTTTTTTTTCCCTTGTTTTTGTTATAAAAAGGACAACAACATATTTTCAGCACTGCTATAGCCAGAGGCTGTTTTTGGGAACTTGGGTCTTGCATAACAGATTTGCAGAACTCTGCTGGAATGCATAGCATTATTTTGTCTGGGAAAGTAGGTTGGGGGGCTGGGTTGGCTTCGGGGTTGTTTTTTGGTTTGGGTTGTGCTTAGGAAAGGTAGGTATGACCAGGCCCAACACTGACAATTTGTCTATTTTTATTACCTGACAGAATAGGAGCTTAGTGGTACTCATTCAGTATGTAGTTTGGGTGTGTGCTTGATGTTAATGCAGAAGTCTACTGATCTCAGTTCTCATGGTTACCACGATGTGTATGGTGGAACGTGGTTGGTAACAGGACCAGAAGCCTCAGTAGAGCTCTTGCTGAACAGACTTGTGCTGGCTCCAGTGAACTGCCCTTGGACTAAGCACTTCCATTCAGCTGTGAGGTAGCAAGCGCTGTATCTCCTCTTGGTTATGGCATTAGTGCTTTAGGGTCTGGGTAGTTTCACTCTTTAGGCTTAATCTTGCATAGTTCCCATTGATTTTGGAGTCTGCTTCACTAAAGCTTTTGTTGTGACTCGCTTGTGCTTTAGTTCACCGAGGTGACATGCAGTCTCTTCATTGCTGTATTTAATTCCCCTGCCCTGTTTTTAATGTTTATGTATTTCCTGAGACAGTTTTGAAACCTCTGCCGTCTTTGACTTCACAAACTGCTCGTGAATTTAGGGTATTATTCTCTTTGCTGAATTATTCAACCTGCGTAAATATTAAGAAAAAATAATAGAGTGATATTTTAAATGATAAAAATGAGTGCCTCATGTTAAGGTTCCCAGTCAACAGTCTTCTCTTAAAACTGCAGCAGAGGATTTCAGAAATTGTCTGCTAATATCTAACTTGGAGACAGCCCTCAGGTAGGCTCCATTATGGTTTAGTGACAGTGCACTGCTTACCTAAACCAGTGATGCAAAGCCATGTGTACATTTGAACTGCCACCCTATGTCTTCTGGGAATAGTCATATATGAAACTGAATGTTACCTGGGGAAATATTTCCATAACAAATGTTAGATTTTTCCTACCTCCTATCCCAAAAGGTATTTTTTCTTCCCTGCTTCCTAGCCTTAGCTGATTATTTTTTCACTTCATATTTTAAACATCATTAGAACAGAAGGAAAAGTGATTGGGTAATTGAATATTCAATTAATTAAGCCAACTGATATTCAAAGCCAATGTTATGAGTTGTCTACTTTTATTTTCCCTCCTCTATTTTTGTCCGCTTCCCTGAGATTTCTGAGCATTAGTGTCTAAGTAGCGTACTGCTTGTTGCTAATGATGGACAGGAGAAGCCATCCCTCTACAAAGCACTAAGGTAGAAACAATGATCTAGTGACTTTACAGAGACTAATATAAGTCTCATTTTAATGTTTTTTCTCCCAATGTACCAGCCTCCAGAGGCAACCCCTAGGTAAGACACATTGAAGTTTGTATATTTGATTCAGCTTACCCTGGGGTGAGCTGAAGCACTTCCCTGAGTAGCATTTCCTGAGGAGAGTGGGTGAGGTGAGAATCTATCCATCTCCAAAAGGCTTAGGGGACTTCAGTTACCAGCAGCACATGGGAGATGTGGAAAGAAAAGTACAAAAGAGAATTCTACATAGGGAAAAGTGGTCTCATCTAAGCTAAACACACCTTTTTTTTTTTTTTTTTCAAGAAACAGCAGTCTTGTGTCTGGGTCTAAACTCTCCCCACCTCCCAGTGGCAGATTTAATCCTTGGGTTTTGCGTAAACTCCTGGGCCAGGTCAGACAAACACCTCAGCTTTTCCTTTCCTAAGTAGCTTCCGGTGATTTGATGTGTTCTGTCACCACCCGGAAGCTGTATCTGAGTTCTGGGTGATGGCGCATGGGGAGCAGCATGTGTTACAGAGAGGGATCTGCCGAACTGTCTTTTCCCAGGGACACAATGGCAGACGGGGGAGTATTATTTTATGCATGATGTGTATGAAATGATCCACAATAGAAAGCTCTTATGAGGTAGGTGTAGAGTGATTTAAATCCATTATTCAAAGGGAAATCCTCGGTATTGTTCTAGTGCTGCTGCTAGCAGCATATGGTATGTTCTCAAGTGTGCAGAAATACACTGCCTTTCAGTGATTTTTTTGAAAAAAGCCGACACCTTTTTCCCCAAGAAGGTTTGTTTGCTTGCATGCAGCAGTGTGGAGGCTGTGGGAGCTTCTGCTTTGTTCTAAGAAATTCTCGCTTGGCCATTTATTTTTCTCATTGCTTTCCTTCATCTGCCATTTATTATTTTGCATCTTACTTATCTCCCAAGTTTTCCTCTGCAGAAAGAGATTTAGCTTGTGGCATCAGTCCATGACTTATTGGTATCTGTGGTTGAAAACCCTGGAGTGTGTACTCCAGGCATAAGCTGGGAAAATAATCGCAGTTGTGTCTAAAAACCGCAGCCTCAGTAGGGAAAAAACACAAAGTGCTGGCAAATAATCTGCTGTTTGTATACATTGCTTACTTAGTTCAGGTTTTCCCTGAGTGGAAGTCCATCATTTTCCAGACTGTTATCTTCTACATCTTCCCAAAACACAACAGAAGAGAGGAACTATTTGAAAAGTGCCATCTCTTTGGATTGCTGGAAAACAATGCACTGAAACACTGCGTATACAACTTGGAGATAATTTTAAACTCTCTTTGGAACCTGTTAGCAGTTGCTGAGGCTTTGAAACAATCCTAGTGAAAAGTCCTTTTATATGGTACCAATTTACATATTTTTCAGAGCCATATAGTCACTACAGAGTACCTTCTAGTATTTGATTATTAAGTGCAATGTAAACACCTCCCGGTGGCTGATTCCAGTGGATGATGTACAGGTATCAGCTGTAACTCCCTCCTAAAGGAGGGTAATAGGGATGTTCTTGTAAATGAGCATTTATGTACCAGTTTTTCTGGTAGTCTGCACTGTCTTAAATTATGATAACCTTATGAAATTAATTTGATTATAATAATGACCTTGGTTTGTTTGCATTAGTAGGTGGCAGTAGTGACCTTGAACTCCAGGTTCATCCCAGCTATGTTTAGTCATTTAGAATGTGTCGGTTCTCTCTGTCTTCGATGTAGAGAAACACTGAGTTCCAGAAGGTTATGCATTTCCTCTGTCATAGAAACCACTGATACGGGGCCTGTCATTAGAGGACCTGAGCACTTCCAGGGTCCCCTAACTTCAGTGCTTGTGTATTCCAAAACTCAAGGGCCCACACTATTGTACAGCTGTTCCACAAGAGAGTAGACTATGAGACTTCTAAAATAAGATTAGGCATTTAAGTATGCAGCTTTATTCAGTGTGCAGTAATCTTCTTGATGTTGTAGGTTTTTTCCAAGACTTTTCTGTAAGGGTTTATTGATGTTGATATGCTTTCATACCTGATCATTCTTACGCTTCTTTGGCCAACATTCCCCTAGTTATCTGGCCCCTTCAGGCACATGAAGGGCAAGGAGGGAAGACGAGCACTAATCTCTGTTAACAGTGCCTGGAACTTTCTACGGGAAATAAATAAAAGGGCTATC
Source organism: Psilopsiagon aurifrons (assembly GCA_025447955.1). Classification (NCBI taxonomy): domain Eukaryota; kingdom Metazoa; phylum Chordata; class Aves; order Psittaciformes; family Psittacidae; genus Psilopsiagon; species Psilopsiagon aurifrons. The sequence goes on from JAOEHY010028961.1 coordinate 28,400, forward strand.
AATTTCTGCCTTGTACCCACTACAAGTCCAGATAGAGGGTAATTTTGGATGATGTCTACACAAATGCCACCTGTGTTCAAAGGCAGCCATCAGCACCATGCCTTTTAGTTCATAGAACCACAGAAATACGTAATGTTTGGGTTGGATCATTTAGTTTCAATGCCTCTGCCATGGGCATGGACACTTCCACTAGGCTAGGTTGCTCAAAGCCCTGTACAACCTGGCCTTGGACATTTTACCTCAAGGGAATGAGTCGAAAGCCTCTCTTGTGTTTTGAGGTTGATAGCTGACTCAAGCCATTTTTTTGTAATCAGGGAGGCTCATGATGTAAAAAATGTTGGATTTTTTTTTTCATTTCAGTAATTTATTTGTTATTTTCATTTACGATTTCCCTTTCTAAATTTAGGTAATGTTAATTTCCATTATGATTTCATTTAGAAGTTTTTTTCTGGTTTACATAGAAGGAATAATGATATTTTATAAAGTGCTCAGATTGGAATTGAAGAATCCTGGTTTAAGTAAAAGGAAACGTTTTGTTAAGTGAAACTCTTTATTTCTGAACTTGTTGACTCTAGAAATTTTCTTCAAAACAGCAAGAACAAGCAGCTAGAAGAGTTAACTACCAAATGTTGCTGCTGAAAAATGTTTAAAGACAGGGAAGTGTCTTTATTTTGAATATGTCTAGACTAATTTTTCAGTTTTTCTCTCAATTTTTTTGCTTTTTATGCACTTAATAGTAGTTGGATATTTTGCTAGAGAACTCCAAGTGGGTGTTTTTGCTGTTCTTAAGTGCAAACCAGAACCAATCAACAATTCTGTTTGCTGTTAAATATACCTTGACTCTGGGTCGTGTTAACAGTGGAGAAAATAAACAGTATAGGACTAAGAAGTTTTTTGATCAATTGAACAAGCAATTATTGATAGCTTGTTTAATTGATCTGAAATGCAGTAGTATTATGTATGATTAAACAGGAATCTTTGGCTAAGAAAACACACATCAAAAGGGGTTTTCCTTTAACTTTCTGTCTTTTTTACTTCAGACTCTTTGCAGGTGTCGCGCTCTTCTGTTTTCCACATAGCTATTGCTTTTATCCATTTTCTGTAGTTATTCAGTGTTCGATACAGTGGGTACTTGTGTAGCCAGTGCAATAATTTTTCAAAGCCTCACAGAAACCATTGAAGTCAAGAGAACATCCCTCATTGACCTCAGCAAACATGTTGTTTAGGAGGAAGTTTTGGATGTCAATTGAGCATTACGATAAAGTCTTTCAAGTGTAAACTTGGTAACTTGGTAGCTGCATATCCCTTTCTCTTTATGTCACTTCATTACATCTCATTGCAAAAGGTCAAAGCAATAGAGAGTGATGCATTCCCTTTTCCCAGGGAGCAATGGCAAGGCGCTGTGCTTAGGTTTGGTTTGTCCTGACCATTATTCTCAATGTCACTGAAACACAGCTTGGAAATTAAAACACTGAAAGGAAGTAGAATAATTGCTGTAGAATAGTTGCTGTCTTTATCTTATGAATAATGGGATCTGTTCTAGAGGTTGGTGACAAGCTCTGACTGAATGTGGCTCTTAGAAATGTCTTTTTTTTTTTGTCTTGATCTTTATATCTGAGTCATTATGAAATCTCCAGAGCAGGGAACTCTTCACATCAAACATATGCATTGGAGCAAAATATTAATTCAGCAAACATGACACTAGATAGCACATAAGTCAGTTTTTAACTGTCTCCTCTATAACTCTGCAGTATTCTTTTCCTGACCTATAAATGTCACTCAAGAACACAAGCTATTTTCTCCTTCCTAAACCATAGGAACTTTACATATCTATATCCAAAAGCTTAATTTTTATAACTGTAGTAAAATGCTGAAAATTCATGAACTCCCAATGAAAAGGGGCACTTGTACAAAGTTGAATGTTAAGTTAGCTATGGCTCAATTCTTTGCTAAAACCAAAGCACTTGTGCAGGAATTTTTATTTTATTATTTTATCTTGTGTTATCCAATTTTATAATATCTGGTAATATGTACTGAAATACGAACTGAAGTTGAAGCTGAGCATCCAAAGAAATAGTTTGAGGAAACCTAAAACCCTCTACTTTCACTGTGCTAAAACCGTAGATTTTTTTTTCCCCGAATCAAAGCACTTTTTCAGAACCTGTCAAGCTTAAGCAATCAACCTGTTCCTTTCCGACAATTTCTAGTAGCTCTAGTTTTTTGCCTGCATGAGTCTCGCACAGCAGTTGCTTCTATCCTCATTTGGGTTGTAGATGCTGCCTCGCTTTAGATAATAATAACAAATAATCCTAAGTGGAGAAAAGAAACAAGAAAAGTATGAGTAGCTTTTGTGCAGGGAGCAGCATGCTTCCAAACTTTCAATTCCTTTGTGGTCAGGTTCTGTTTAGCACTTAGACTGCTTTATTACTTACATACATTTCTCCTGAGCTAACAAATAATTCTTCTCCTCAAGAATGGATTTTAGGTGTGAATGAACATGAAGGCAGTGTGTGTGAGAGGTCTGACTTCAGGGGTAGCTGATTCCTTCAATAACTTTTTTAAGTAGCTTAGATAAGTGGAGCAAAAAAGCTAGGAAAAGTGATGCGGCGGTGGCAGGAGAGAAGGCTTTGGGGGCCTCATCTCAAAAGGAACAGTCAGCTAAAATTCACTGTTGAACTACTGGAGGAAGAATGCTTAAAAGGAAGACCAAACAAACCCTGTCTGTTTTGCTAATGTTGTATTTTTTATGTGTATATACTGCATCAGGGTTCTCCTTTTTCTTCTCATCTTTCGAGATTTATTACCGCTGATGAAGTTTTCTATAGAGGAAGTGAGCAGCTGGAATTAACTTGGTGCCCATGTATTAAGCAAGCATTTCACTGATTAGGGAAAAAAGATATAAGATATAGACAATGAAAGAGAGACAAGTGAAAAAAACATTTTAAGTCAGTTGATAGACTGTGTTCTCTGTTGCGCAGAAACAACAATGGTCACTTTGCTGCTGGTATTTGAAATAGAAGAAACTAGTCCTCTACAGACCGAAGCACCAAGGGAGAAAAGCAGCAAGGAAAAGATATGTTCATATTATTAAGCCAGTTAAAAAGGCTGCATTATCTGACTGTCTACCTGAAGTTTGGAACTAGCAGCATTACGAAGGTGGGAGTAGGATTAGTTTTGCGTTTGAAATAGATGTAGGTCTTTTGGATTCTATGCAACTGTCTCTACAGGCAGCTGTTGGGGAGCAACCACTGCATGAGAAGCATGCCCTCTGTGAGACCACAGCATGACAGTGCCGTGCTGCCAGAGAGCGCCGACTCTCGTGCCTCCATCATCATGCCAATGCTGTGAGCATTTCTGAGCTGTAAATTGATTTAAAAACACCCATAATGACCTGCGTGCATCAAATAACATGCATTACAGAGGCAATAAAGGTGTGTTTGAAACTGTGATAGATTTTCTTACTCACTCACTCGGATTTCCAGTTTTGTGTCATTCAGACGCATTTTTGCTGGCTGAGCACATGCCAATATCTGGGTTAAGTGAGTGAGCAGTGGTTTGTCATGAAAAGATGCAGAAATATTTCAGTGACTATTCGGCAGGCTGCTTCTGGATTAAAGACCAGCTGCCTGAAAGCAGACTACGTTTTTTCATGTTACATGTGAATGCATATTTAAATGGCCTGGAAAGCCGTGCTAAAAGAACACATAAACCTGTGTCTCTGAAGTCATGCTGATGCTAGGGACTGCTGACCTGACCCTAGCACTTAGTCTCTGTGTGTATAGCATTTCCTAATATGTCCATGACATGGTGGTGCTTCTCCTAAACCTGGTGACTGCTGATCTACTCAAGTCAGTAGAAAAAAACCGTTCAGAAGCTTATCCCCTTACTTCCTTTGAATTCAGCTCAGGTCACATTTCCTTCTTTTTGGAGGCTGTTGCCAGCAAGCTGTCCAACTTGACTGAGGTGCCAATACTAATTGGGCCAGAAAAATATGTGCTTTTCTTTTTGGCTCAACACTGAGCTCCCTTTCCTAGACTGCTGACATCTCTTACCAGATGTTAGCAGTCATATATGAAAGCTCAAGGTGAGAAAAAGGGTTTAGAAATTGAGAGTGAGTTTCGAAAAGTACTCAAAATGTAGAGCATCATAAATACAGAAAAGGACAAGAGGTAGGGAAGAGTTTATAGGAATGAGCTAAGAAGTCTGTGTTTGAGGAATGCAGAGCTACATAATGTATCTTCCCAAGAAAAGCAAGAGACTGCTTACATGTGTTCAGAGACCAGGGCTGGATGGAGAGAACTGAGGATGGTTTGCATGGCCTAGGATTGGAGGCTGAGGAAGGACAGCTGGGCAAAGTGGCAGAGATAAGCTGAATTGGTGGCTCTTTATAGGCTCTTGGTGTGGCCCAAGATACATGAATTCATGTTCTCATTACTTTACCACTTCTGATGTCCCTATTTTGTGGAGTGGTTGGGCCAAGAGTTAATCATCCAGTATCATGATGTCTTCAAAGGGCTTTGATGGTAAAACTTAGAAACACAGGTGAGACCCGTCTATCTGCACGTTCCTGAGGCATCTGGTCAGTGTGTATCTCTGGCAAGGAGCAGGAGAGAGAGGCCTGTATGCGTCATGTCTTGGCTGGCAGATTTGAAGCCCAGGCAGCAGAGGCTCAAATGGTCAGAGTAGAAATCTCTCTAGGTGCAACCTGGGTCTGGAGTTGCGGTAGCGGAGGACAGCATAATTCATCCCTATTTCTATTTGTAGACAGAGGGGAAAAGGATATGAGTCTGAATATGTACAGGTCACGTACGTGCTTGAATAAATTTGGTGGTAAGGGAGTTTGCAAATGCAATTAGATTCTGGGACAAGGTAGTAATGCATGTAAGGGATGTTTAGAGAAGAAAAGGTTGCCAAGAGAGGAGTCTGTGTCTGATGAGAGATGGGAATCAGTTGGTTTATGTCTTTGGAAAGGGATTATGTGATAATTTTGGTGATAGAAGAGACAGGGTAAGAGGGAAGATGAAGTAGAGCAGAGAGGGAGCAACCATAAAGAGCCGTAAAATAGGAAGCATGAAAGCAAGGAAAGAGCTCTCTAGAAGGAGAGAGAAGAAGTGCTAAGAAACACAGGGAAGAAAAAAAAAGAGGGAAAGGTAAGATAAGAGAAGAAAAAAGAAAAAATGGCAACGACTGCTGCACTGGATTGGAAAATAAAAACACATTAAGGAAAAAATAATTTAAAAGGTATCTGGAAAGATGAAAAATGATGGAGAAAAAAAGAACAGAGCAGAGTGAAGTAGCAAAGAGAAAGAGGGAGACAAAGTACATGTAAATGAAGCTTTTAATTAGTGCAAAGGATAGAGATGTCTCCCAAAAAAGGAAAAAAAAAGTGTGGATGAAATATCAAAGGCACTCATTTATGTAGGTCCCTTCAGGCTCAGGTTTTTCACTGCTGACATTTAAAAATTGAACACAATCCTCCCCTCTTGGTTGTTCTGGCCATTCCCCCCCCACTGTGACGAAGTGTATCATTGCTCTGGTAGCACAGGATGATGTAATGCACGTTTTCCACTTTAATGTTTATATCTTGGCTCATTTTCTACTATGGTTTTCTGCTGGCACTGATTCCGTTATTGAAACCATCTTTTCATCTGTACTGACTGAGGGTTTCTCAGTGACAACTCTGCTTTTATCTGGGGGATTTTCTTGGTAGAGCTGTTGGCACCCAATCACTGTGCATTTGCTCTGCTGCTCTCAGCGCCACTTACCATGCACACCTCTCAAAGAATGACATGTCTTTCTAAGGAAACAGTAGTGGTGAAAACTCACTCAGTCTATGTTTGCCATGAGTTTGTTCATGGACAATATGTCTTATGACTACCGTTGCAGCCTATTTTTCACACATATGACTGCTATGAATTAGCTTTTCTCTGTCAGACAGAGTCATCAGTTCCCATTCCAGTGCCTGACAATAGCGTAATCTGTGGGTTTGAGCACAGTGTTTAAGAATTTGTATTATAAAATAGATATCTCTCAGAAACAGGTTTAGTTAAAGGTAGTAAAACATAATGAAAATCTGACAGCCCTGATAACTCATTTTTAGCTGTTTTGAAAAGCTTGACAAGGTGTTTTCTATTGTAACTTACTCCAATTCCGTGTTCCTGTTAGGGTTGCTCATGTAATGAAGGAAGCAGGAAGGTGGATAATAGGCCTGCCTTAGGCACCTGAAAGGCAGCGTGGATTTGAGCTTGGTTTTAAAAGGGAACCACGAGCTTAGTTTTAAAAGGGTACCACAGGTTTGCTGTATAGCGGTCTGTTAATGCTCTTGCAGGCTCTGAATGAATTTGATATGCACTATGAAAAATTGCCGAAGAAAATTTTGCATGGAAGGGTTATAACGAAGGCACCATTTGACCCATCTCATTAAACCGAATGGTAAACTTGGGATCTTAACTGTGTGACTTTCATATGTTTAGCTGAAGCATGGACACGGGTGCTTGAACTGTGAAGGTTTGTTAAGTTCTGCACTTCCCTCTGTTACGTGTGATACGTGTCATCACACAGATGACGTTTTTGTGTGGCTGAGTACATCGCAGTATGTTAAAGGGATAATTACTATTCTTTTCCTGCTCTTTTAGCTATGTAATTATACTTCTTTCTATAGGGAACAGTAGCTAAGTGGGAAATTAAGTGTGGTTGTTTTTACATATACAAATTCATATGTATATATGTGTGTGTGTATGTGTATATATATAAGCTCTGGTACAATACAGCCAGCCTGGCCCAACTGTCTGTGTGTCTCTGGGAGATTTTGTATTAAGCTTTGTGTTCTTACCAGCCTCACGCTGATCTCAGATAAGGAAGCTGCATCTTTGTGAACAGTACAGAAGAAAATCTATTGTTCTGATGTTTATCTATTTGCATATTTAGTAAGAGGAGTGATCTCATTCTCTGTTCACTGCCCTGGTTTATTCTTCAGCTTATCTCTGAGTACATTTTCTTTGACCATATCTATGATACAGATAGTGAAAGTAATCTTAATGAGTGTAAACCCACTGGTTATTATTGAAGCTATTTAACCTGTGCAAGGTTTCATTTTCTTGTGTAGGCTCCTCTGATTCTTAATTGTAATGATCTCATTCCCTAAAGTGTCTGTGCTTCCCCTAGTAACTCCTATTAATAACTTGTATTAATAATGCACCATACAAGTCTCAGTCTGTGCTGAAACACTGCAGAAAAAACCTGACACAGACAGCGAACATTCTTCATGTTTTGTTTTTAAAGAAAACAAAAATATTCCACTTACAAGTAAAGCCAAGGACAATATTGCTTTGGATTCTCCATTATGCTGATACCTGACGCTTTTTCTCCTACCAAGAAGCACTAAACATTTCCTCCATAAGCACTAGAGAGGACCTACCTTGAAAGGATGAGGTTCTTGTGGCTTGAATTGGGAGTTAAGGACAGACAGCCCTCGTGTAAGTGCAGTGGGAAGGCTGGAACCTTGACTTTGGTATCTTTAGTTGGAAAAATTGCAAGTCTGCCTTGAATTTGTCAAAGACTGCTATAGAGCAGTATGAAATTGAAGGCGTAGAAAATATGAGCAGCAATTATACTGTATGTGTCTGAATCTAACTGTCTTTGCCATGCCGCTGAAGACAGAACCACTGGTTCAGCGAAAGGCACCACTGATGCAGCCCCCCCTTCACTGCAGCTATCACTGTATATATGAACCACACTATGGTGCTGCCTATGTATTTCTCATGCAGGAGTGTAAAACAGAAGGGGAAAGGCGAAAGAGGGAAGGAAAGTGGAAGCAGCCATAAACTCACTGCCATTCAGCCGCTGCATGAAGCCTCTCTCCAGGTGTGCATGGTTGGGCAGGCAGAGCTTGTGCCATGCTCAGGGAAAGATCTGCTGGGCTTTGTCCTGCAGCCCCTCAGGGCAGCCTGGCCAGGGGTGGAGACTGATGCAGGAGAGAGGGATTGAAGGGTGCAGGAGACGATAGCAAGGGGAAAGCTGTGCTTAAATCCTCCTGGAGTGTGTGGACTAAGTCTTTTGCTTTGCTAGTGTGTATAAAATTCTGTTTATCATTATTACTCAAATTCATCTTTTTATCTTTTCTATATAGTAATTTTCCAGTTCTGTATATGTAGGCTGATCTCTTCAGCATATTGTATTTTTTGTACGGCATGTGGTAGTGACTAGTTTTCCCATGCTTCTTGTGAAGTCATAAGCCTGAATCTTAATTCTAAGCAGCACCTTCAAAGCAGCTGACCTTTCAGCATCACTGCTGCTGATGCTGGATAGAGAGAAGCAGGGAATGACCCTATGCAGAACTTCTGTGGAGGAGATCAGCCTTTGTTACATGGAAATCTGAGCTGGTGCCTCTTTGCAGGGAAGGGTCTCCCATGTCTTGTGGAGCCTGGCTGGATGTGTCCTGTAGCATGTGTTATCAGAGTAGTGCCTCTGCTTCCGCTTCTGGCAGTGCACAGCGAGGGCATGCATCAGAAAAATGCTGGAGCCTGTGCCTAGTGCAGAGATGATCCTCTTGGCTCTTCTACTAAATATTTCATCTGAACCAAGTTCAGGGCTCAGCCAGATGGGCTCCACAGCACCTCAACACAGCCTGTATGAGTGAGGTGACAACTTGGCTCGGGTCTTCCCTCCCATGTAAGCCATTGCTTACTGCCCCAGCCTGCTGGGCAAATGGGGCTGTGCTTGCAAGGAAGTGCTTGCTAGCTTTAGTGGTGTTCTTGAAGCCATTTCCTTTATTGTATTGGCTGTTGCTTCTCAAGCTAGGACTTTTTCCTCTCCCCTACAACTTTTCTAGCTTGGTTCCTCTTGTGGCTTTAATAAGAAATGAGGTTGAGGGTGGCTGAAGCAAGAGTGATTGCACAGAGGGCTATCAGGTGTCTGAATTCTCCCTTTGTAGATATGGTAAAAATGTTTGGTGGAAGCAGCTTTGTGTTAGACAGTATCAGCTTGTAATAACTAGAACATTTTGCAGGAAATATTGATTATAATGGTACTTCATTTTGAACAAAATAGAAAGTAATGAAGAGACTGACTCGCTTGCTGTAGCATGGTGTTTTGAAAAGACTGAAGCTGATCAGGCTGGAACCCCTTGGCTACATTTTTGGAGGGGCTTTCATTGCAATTTTTTCTTTGAAATGAAAAATTATAAATGGCAAATGTCAAAACAGAAAGCAACATTTTAATTAAGAACATGGCAGGCAAAATCTGAAAATAAACAGCCTGTTCTGATCTAATATGGAAAGACTCAAAATCCTGGGCTGTCTCTGAGACAGAAATTCTGGCTCCTGCATAACTCTGATAATATCCAGAATTCGAGTGTAACATAGATCCTGGACTCATTGACCAGTAACACTGTGTGTGTGTGTGTGTGCGTTTTCTGCAGATGACTTCCATCTCTCTTTATCACAGCAGTTCCCAATTTCAGCCAAAAATATCTGCACAAAAGCGTCTGTTATGTCTGTGGGCTTGAACGCTGGCCAGTGTTACATATATGGAGAATAGTATCCCAGTATCATGAATGACTGCCTCTTGCATTATACTGATATAGCCTGAGTTGCATAAAATGCTGTGTGCAAACTGAAATAGAATAAGCCATAAAGACTGAAATTATCCATCTGGGGAGCATGTTCTGAGTGGCACCGAAACCCTGGAGGTCAGTGAAAACCAAACAGAAGTGTTTTCTCTTCTGTTATTGGCTTGTGTCTTTGCTTATGAACCTTGCTTTGCTTGAACCTTGTGCTGGGCAGCCAGAGAGGTCCTGCAAGGGACAGAGGACTTGAAATTTCTGTGGTGCAGTTGTCCCTTGGTAGCATTTGGTGTAGGTGAAGTGCCTTGAAAAGGGCGTCTGCACAGGATGCACAAAATTTGCAGCAGCTTGAAAACCAGACAGCTTTGCCTCTCGTTACTGAAGAAACAAAGCTTCCTCTTAGCTTTTGCTGTCTTTAGACAGCAATGGGGGTTCCTGTTATTGACTGCAACAACAAAGATATGTATTTTCTGGAAGTGCCATTTGCAGGAACTCTATGTATTTCTTTGTCTCTACACGTTCCTTATTTTAGGATTAACGTATCTGGTAAAGGGACTGCTTGTTAGGATCCCCTCCAATGTAAGGGGAAAAGGGTGCTGGGTTTTAGAATATTATTTCTACTGAAGTACTTCGACTACTTTTTCAAAAACCCACTATCCAGTAGTCACCTTTTACTTTCCTTTGCCTGTAGTTCATTGAAGGGGACAATGCACAGCTTGAGGAAACTAAGCTGAAACCATCTACTCATTATTCTACTGATTTTTACTGCCTTTCCTTACAACACAGACAGGTTTCCTGTGGCATACACCTCAATAGTCTCTGCTAAGGCATACAGGGCTTATCCTGGCCACTGCTGGGAGATGAGCTGCTCACAATGATAACACAGCCTGGTCAATACCAAGCTTCCCCAAATGGCCAGGTACCCTTGTGCTGTAGGATATGCTGTGTATTGGGGTCCACAGACCTCCCAGGCTGTTCTTCTTGGTCAGACAGGCTCTCGCTACTGCAGCTCTGGGATGTGACTATAGCGAAAGGGTTCTCAGGGCTCCCTTGTTGTATTGGTGCATTAGTAAATGACTATGAATTAAAGCAAACTCTATGTGGTGCCTGGAGCATGTGCAGGGATCGGTGGGGAGATTATCATCCCTCCCGTGCAGCTCAGCCCAGGGGATCCCTGATCATACAAAAGACTGTTGAGCTTAGAGCGTTTCTTCACCCCTGGGGTTTGTATTGAAGAGGACAGTCTCACATGCCTGAAAGCTTCTGTCCAGCATAGGCAGAATGTGATAGGTTTGGGCCTGGCAGTGGGGGAAGTTTGCCATTAGAAACCAGTCCCCATGCTGCAGGTGATCCCTTTTTAGCTGCCCAATTGCAGTGCTTCAGTGCTGGGAGAACATGACCCAGGAGTGCTCAGAGCCTGCCTCCCTCCAGCTGGGAGGGCAGCCCAAGCAGTGTAAGTGGCTTTATCTGTGCTGTAGCACTGAGGGGCTGAAACAGGAAGGGATGGGACCAGACAGAGTTGTCAGACATAGTATTTCAAACACACAGTAGTGACAGGGAAGATTTTGCTGTCATGGGATCATGCGAGCAACCATGTTCCACCCACCTGTATCATTAGCGGAACAATGGATGGCATAACTTGCCTGTTAGTGTCTGGGTGGCAAATATACTTCAGGGAGGAATGAAAGGTGGGTGTGAAAAGCTTGACTGCTGTGATTGTCTCCTATTAGCTTAAACATTTCTCCCTCTTTTCTGGGTGTGATCCAGCCTGCAGACAAGGGAGGGAGGAAAGAAGATATCTGGGGTTCTTTCACTTCCTCTTTTATGTGTTGTTTTTTATTTTTCAAACTGGAAATTAATAAGTAGACTCTCAGAGATTGTGTAGTTTTAATGAAAACCCTTCAACCCTTTTCTCTCAGTTTCAACCAGTCTCCACGAAGGTTCCCTCAACCGGCTAAACACTGAAGATTTAAATGACATTTCCCTTTCACAAAAGCTATGATTTTTTATGTTATCTGGGTCACTGCGACAAGTGACATAATTCTTGGGTGTGATAGGATCTTACAGGTTAGCTTGTATGAGTCATGAGTTACCACATGAATCTCAGTGTTCTGGGTAGGTTCCTCATCCTTTTTTCATGTTTTCATCATATACCACTGAAGACTGATGTACATTCATCAGCAGATGACAGGCAATGCAGTTTTCATTACTAGCTTCTGTCTTGCACAATATGGACTGTGGGGCTCTTCTAAACCCATGCAGTTAATAGCCAGGATTGTTATAGTAAATCTTAAACCCTCTTGATTCATGGCATCATACTATCCTGCCAAATGTGATGGGCAAGAGGTTACTCAAAAGCCACTCAGCCACCTCAGCTACAGGGGCAGCAGGTTTCAGATGGCAGAGTGGACAAGGAGGGAGTAGACAACGCTTCAGTAACAGAATTAAATGTGGCAGTAAAAGTATGGCAAGATCCTTAAAGCCTCCCAAGGAACAAAAGGTAGAGGTCAGCAAAATATTTGTGTGCTTGTTATCCCATAATTGTAATGTTTCTTTCCCTCTTGTGCCTGCACAATTTCTTGATCCCTTGAAAGGATGATGTTTGTCCTGGTTTCAGCTGGGTTAGAGTTAACTTTCTTCCTAGTAGCTGGAACAGTGCTGTGTTTTTGATTTAGTATGAGAATAATGTTGATAACACACGTATGTTTCAGTTGTGACTGAATAGTGTTTACCCTGATAAGGACGTATCAGTTTTCCATGCTCTGCCAGTGAGGATGGACACAAGAAGGTGGGAGGCAGTGCAGCCAGAACAGCTGACCTGAAGGGATATTCCATACCCAGAATGTCAGAATACCTGGGGGATGTTGGCTGGGAGTCACTGCCTGGGGACAAGCTGGGCATGCATCAGTGAATGATGAGCAATTGTTCTGCTTTGTTCCTTTCTCTGGTTCTTTATCTCAATTTTCATTATTATTGGTTTTTCTTATTTTTTTGTTATTTCGGTGATTAAACTGTTTATCATTAAACATTTTCCCATTCTCCGTTCAAACCCATTTTCTGATTCTCCACTCCAGCCAGTGAGCAGCTCCATGGTTGCTGGCTGAGGTTAAAGCCCAATAGTGTAGAAAGCTTCAGCCATCTTCAGCGCTTTCTTGTATTTTCCAATGTCATTCCAGTATGAAATCCGAAGGGGGGATAGCAGCAGCGTCTGTCATATTTAGTTGCTGTGAAGTTGTGTGACATTAAAGCACAGGAAGGAAAACAAAATCTTGAAAGCTGATAATCTCTGTGCTTTGTTTGCTACAGAAAAGCCAGGTTAATCCCGAAATATTGATTCTGTTTCTGGTGCTGACACACCATCTGCTCTTCTTCATGCTAGACATGACCGGATATGAACTTTAAAGCTCTTCTTCTAGGTGACACTTAATTTTAACTTCTTACGTTTTACCTTCATGTAATTATGCTTTTTCTTTCCCTTGTAGAAACCCATTTGTTTTGGTGATGTTGTAATTAACATGTGGCAGCCAGGGCTGGGGTTTTGTGTTCTTTCTGGAAGGGTGTTGATGGACCCTGATGCCTAGTTCTCAGGTGCAGCACTGTGCTCTCTTGCTGTTCCTTGCAGCCTGTTTACCTAGTTCCCAAGTGGCAGAGAAAGCAAGCAAAGCTTAATTTTGGCAGCTATGAATAGGAAGGAGAGAGAAAGTCTTGCTGATAGCTGGCGAACATGCTTAGGGAAGCTGTCCCAAGAACTGATGGGTAAATCCCCAGCAGTGGGTTGCTTTTTAGTGGAAAGAAGTTCGAGAAGGATAGTACAATGACATTTTGAAGAAAATCTAATATTAATCCTAGCCAGACTGCAAGCAACCCATAAATTCCTCAGTTTCTGTAGTAGGACACGTTTTGAATGCTGCTTCCTGACCAATCTAGAAAAGAATAAAAAATAAATAGAATCTTCTGACTTAGAGGAGAAAAAAGATAAATTACTTTAAACCGCCTTTCTTTAAAACCTTCTTGCTTTAGAAAGCATCTCGCTTTTGAAATTTTCAGCAGCAATAAAACAATTTATTTAAACTCCTTCTAGCAACCCACAACCCAATTTTCCTTTCTCGTTACACGTGTTTATGACAAACACATCATCCAGCTTGTTTCTGTGTATGGAGACAGGAATACAGCTTCCTTAAATAATGGGATTGCCTGTTTTATGCTAGATACCCATTTAATACATGAAATTGTAATAAAATTATTGTTGCAATGTATTAAATGTGAGAACTACAACACTACACACAAAATTAATTCCCAATCTCTGATAAGGTTAGCAGAATCCATAAGAACTGAGAAGAATTAGCACAAGAAGTAGAAAATGTAAACTGTGACAGTGTTTCTTGCTTTATCAATATTGTGGGAATAAGGCTGCATGACAAAAAATAGGCCGGTTTTAGAGTTGTATTAATCCCATGACTGTTTTAAATAAGTATACATATAAGTGTGTGCAGAAATGATGCTAAAATAAGTTTTGTAATTGCAGAGTCACTTTACAAAAAGAACCCCAGGAAATGTCAGAATTAATAATGAAATAGGAGATAAATTTGTCCTCTCCACTGTGTCTGTGCATTATGACAGAGTTGTTAATGGCACAGTCACGTATGGAATTTTTCCCAAAGGACCTTACCTCATTCATTGCACAGGATGGATGCTGCTCACTTAATCAGCAGTTATTCAGTCTCTTGTTTATTCCTTATTATAAGATGAGAGGCCCCAAGCTTTATTTACTGCACACCATTCAAATCTTGCTCTAAAGACAGAATTTTCAGTTGCCTCCTAGGCTTTTCTATTGAGCTCCTCTCTGTGGTATCTGAGCACTTGGCAATGAATGCATTTATTTATACAAGGCCCTTGTGAGGATAAGGAATATTATTAGCACTATTTTACATATTCACAGACAAAATTTTGGTTTCCCAGACGGTGGTACCTGCAGACAGATTTTTCTGGTGTGCTCAGCTTTATCTGTTTCCAGCTGAGTTCAGGTCCCATTGAGTTCAGTTGCAGCTGGAATACTCAGCATTTCAGCAAATCCAGCCCCAGGGTATGAAGTCAGATACCCTTAAAATGAAATATGCAGAATTACTTTGTGTTTAGAGGAAGTTTTTTTTTTTGCTCCTTCTGACTTGTCTGATCTGTTCCTTTTCCCTGGGCCTGTCTCCCATCTCTGATGCCCTGCCTCTTTCTGTCAGGCTGGGCATGGGGAACCAGGGTCTGGCACAGCAAGGGTATGTGTGGGCAATGAAAAAAGGCAGTATGCAGAGCATGGGGAGCAGAAAGGGGATCACAGGAGGGATTTATGAACTTTGCCTGGTCAAGTAGGCATGGTGTTAGGAAAGCCAGAGCTTGGCTGGAGTTGATACTTCTGAATGATGTCAAGGAAAACAAGAGATGCTTCTGTGCTATGTTAGCAGTATATGGCTGAACAAGAAAAATGGGGACCATTGCTGAATGGAGTTAGAAACCAGACAGAAATCAGCCTGGATAGAAGGAAAAACTATTTCCCAGTGAGAACTGTCAGATCATGGAGCTGGTGGCTGAGAGAGACTGAGCTGGTGCTGTTCTGGAAGGTTTTTAAAGAGATTAACTGGTTAAAACTCTTCTAAGCTTGTTGTGACTTACTGACTGACCCTGAGGCTAAAGAACCTAAGAAACTCCTTAGGTCTTTTTTCCACTGAATTATCTCTGGTCTTGTAGTTTCATCTCTCCTTTGTTTTACAAGCATGTTTTCCCCAAACAACTCATCTAAGATGTGGCTATGATCTTTTTGACATTTGGACCACACTGCTTTCTCAGAAATTTAACTGCAGGAAGCCCACCTTATTTCTGAGCTGAATCATGTGCAGCAGAGGAGGCATTTGAGAAATGAAGTGCTGAATCCTGTGCCTTTCCTTAAATTTTCCCTGCACATATGAACTGAGGCCTTCCCCTCTTCTCTTCCAATGAACTACAATGAGGTGAAATTCGGGAGGTTTATTCATTTGGGAGAGGAAAAGGTACATTGCTGGTATAAGGACCAGAGTTATTTTGAAATGTGAGAATGCTGATGCTTTCCAAACAGGTTGGAAGGAAGTGCTAAAAAAAAAAGGAAAAAAGATAACGTTTTCTCCTAACTTCATTATTAGATAAAGTCTATTTCTTTTTCTCCTAAGTAAAGAAAACCAACAACAGAAGATGAACAGTGAATAATTCCACCTAAATAGTTGCAGTCTTACAGCAATGTAAGTGATGCAGGTGCAGCCTGATGTGGAGAAGAACCTTAAAACAGTCTGTGATCTCCAAATCACTGAGAACAAGGGGCTTTCTAGAAATGCTTCTGCGTGTTACCTTCTCGTGATAAAGACACACTAAGGGTGAAATGAGTTGCCAAAAGAAACATGGCAGTGCTGTCCTCAGCTGTGGTTAGGGTGTCGAGCCTGAAGCTTCTCCCACTTCTGACTCAAAAATCTGTTTATTCTCTTCATGAGTACACTACCGTGGGTTGCATGAAAATAGGAAAGGTCCTCAAGAGCTTTTCCATGTGTAAATGGATTTCAGAAATTTCAGAGTGCATTGCCAATGCAGATGTATTTTCAAGGCTGCAAAATACCACTAGAAAGCTGAAATCTTGTCATAGTGTCAGGAACCTGCACAACCTCCCTGCATCCGCCCTCTAGCAGGAAACAACCTTAACATTAAAAATTCTTTGCTTGAGCAAATGGGGAGCAATGCTTACAAAGTGTTCATGTGTGTGAATCCAGTGGGATTGTTAGGATCTACAAGGGGCTAGACGTCAGCTGCTCAGCAAGCAATCAAAGCCATCAAACTGTGGGCAATACAATCTTCTCCACCAAGCTCAGGTTTTGACATTTTCATCTCTGGTCACCATGAGCAATGCTGATACCTTTCCAGCCCCACGCTGCCTGGAGGTAATAAACTGGGAAACCACTGCAGTCTCCTCAGCCTGGTTCCCAGTTTCATGCTGAGCCATTCTCTGTGGCACAACTGAGGCTCAATCAGGAAGTGAATGAATGCATAGATGGCACAGCAGGCTTAATCCCTGTAACTTTAATTTCCTTCACCTTTATTGAGTGCTAAAAAGAAGAGGTTTTGGATTTGATTTTGGGTTTGGATTTTTGGTTTTATTTATTTATTTTTTAAGGGCATTAATCCTGTGGCTGTAGAGGATGGGCTTCAATGAGGGAATTTTTTATTCACTGTGGAAAAAAGAAAGCTTTAGGTTTATTGGAATCTTTCAGTGAAAAAGCACAAAAAGCAGGTCATTCTCCTATCTCTCATTTCCTCTGCTTCTTTCCTAGCCCTTCATACAGTCTGAGGGGGACTTTTTGACATCTGCTCTTCAATTTGGGCTGCTTTCAGCACCAAATTTTGGTTTCACTGGGAGCGTTTGAACCCTTGAATAGTGCTTCTCTTATCGTTGCTGCACCAAGCAGTTCTTGCTACAAAAGAGGTGAGAGATAAAGGGAGGTGCCTGGTATTTCCCGTCTGAGGCAGCTGCTTCTACTAACCTGCTTTTTTCACAGAACTGTGAGTCATGCATTAGGGTTGAAACAGGATTTATTTATCTGACTTAGAAGAACTAAATAAAATTTGGGAATAAACAAACAGTAGTTATTCACAGTTGCTAACCCAGCAATGTCATGAATCATGTTCTTGGGTTAGCAGAGATCTGTATGTTTATTGGGTAATTTTTTCCTGAGTTCATTTGCTCTTGGAGACTTCTGTGCGGTACTAATTCTGCCATTATCACCCTCTCTCTCTTAACCCTCTTCCTTCCTCTTTCGTAATTTTGGTACTACAGGGAAGACAAATGAAAGTATATCTTTTTATATCAAGGAAGCATCACATGCATAATGAGTGTCCCTTGCTAACATGGTGCTTCCTAAAGCTGTGGCCTCATAGCCAGCTTATGATTTTGGGTGAGACACACTTCTGGTTTGGCACTTGGCTGGTGTCTTGGTACAGACATTGTTCCTGATTTTCATGTGCTAAAGTTCACTGAAATGATGAAAGCATTTTGTGAATAATCATATGGTTCTGTCTGTTGCTTCATTTGGCCCAAGGCTGTTCCACCTGGGACAGGACTAGTGTGAGATGATGTCACTGTGAAGATGAAGGTGCTGGAAAGTTGTATGTCTCTGTGCTCTGGTACATCCCATGGTGGAGAAGAAAAAAGGAAAAGCCCTGTTTAGGAAGCTTCTGTTTCTTTAAATGGGCGGTAGAAGGCTGAGGAAAGGTTTTGGGCACAGTCTGTGCAGTGAAGTGAAGAAAGATTCACAGTGGTTTTCTGTGATAATCTTGTTCTCCTTTTGTAACAAACTCCTTTGTTCAGTTCAGAAGAAAAGATGAATAAGAAGGGGCAGGATGAAAGTGTAGAAAGCAATGAATGCTAGAGAAAAGGTAAATCAGTTATGCCTACTTACTGTAGTACAAACATGGAAGATAACAGGGTATTGGGAATGTGTCTCAAAGCAAAGGAGCCCGGGGATAAAGGGCAAATACAAGCGAGAGTTACCTATTTTCTGAGTTCAATGTCCACAACAGGCTTTCATGAACAAGCCTAGACTGTTATTTTTGAGGTGTGCAATATAGTTGTTGCATTTCATATCAGTGTGAACGCGGATGTGACTGGGATTTGTAAAGGGACAAAAGCTCACCAGCTCAAGGTGTCAAATCAGTTGTCTAGATCCATTCAAAGCTCTCGCATGCTACAAAGGCAAAGACTGAGGTCTTTGTAACCTGGTAATCCAAGGCACTTCCACCAGCTCTTGCAAGTGGACCGGAAAGCCTCTTTGCCTTGCCTTTGTGAGAAGTGAGTGTTTCAAGGGGGGAGCTGCTATGAAGGCTGGAAACCACTCTGTGCAGTCAGCAATCCCAGAGGTCCCCCCGAGAAGGCTGTTCATGTGCAGAAAGGAGAAGATGCCAAACCATGCAACAGGGAGGGACAGTACCTGAGTGTTGACACCTCTTGCTTGGGCTTGGGCTCTATTTCTATGCTACCTAATGTGTCAATATAGCCCTCATGGGGTGCAACCCAGGAGCTTTCTCTAAGTTCTTGTTCAGCCTGGCAAGAGCAGCTGATGAAGTGCAAAAAGCTGTTGGGGAGTTATTGCTTCTGCAAACCCTTGATTTGAAGGAAAGTGAGTGAGATGCTGCCCAGAGGGCCTAAGGGAGTGGAAGTTTATAGAGATGACATTTCATTTTATGGAAAGCATAAGGAAGGACATGATGTAGTCACTTCTGGACGTTATCTTAAAGGCTGCTAGAGTCCAACTGAACACAGAAACGTGGCCTGTTAAAAGTATGGCTGTGGCATTTAAGGTATATCACTACTGATTATGGTTGGGGAAGCAGATCAGCACAGGCACTGATTTTTGAAAACCTTGACCCACCCGTAAGGTTGTTCTTGAGATGGATACTCAGCCATATGAAAGAGCCCAGAAATGACTCTGCTTGGGAGCTTTGACTGGAATAAATTGCAATCAGTATCATACCCTCTCATAAGACAATCTCCTTTTGCTTCGAACCCCTTCTGTTACTAGTGAATCATCAGAGGACTGTAGAATTACTTTGGTGTGAAGTTATTTACTTCCAGATTTCTGGTAGACTGCAGTAAATTGTAGTTACTGAACAAGCTTTTGTCTAAGGCTCCTGCAAGTGAGCAATTAACTTTCTGACTCTTAGACTAAAGCAATTCATGTAAACAGCTTGTAGTTATGAAGCAAGATGCTTAGCAAGTCATAAATTGTGCATAAGTTTTTGATTTGTCCTTTTTTGTTTATTTTCTGCACAAAACATAAATTTTCTGACTGCCTCATGGTGTTTTCTCATAAAGTATTGAAATGTGTATGTCTTTGGGATATAGAAGAATCCCTTAAAAGAGTCACAATCCCTGGTAGTTTACCATGTAAGGTAAGAGGATTCCTCCAAGGAACAGGCTTTTAGGGAATCATTACAGAGACGACTCCATCAGTTACGATGGATTGTGAATTTATGAGTTTAGAAGTAGGCCAAGATTACCTTACATTTACCATGAATAAGGAAATGTGGCTGTGCAGCTAATGTGAGGCAGGTCAGGCCATATAAATTAATGTCCTTTCTTATCCTTCCTACTTCAGTGATTAGCCAAGCCTACTTGATAAGTAATGTAGCTCCTTTTCATGATATTTCTTTCTTTGCCCTTGCTTTGCAGAGCTCAACAGCGTTGCCATATAAAGTATCATCAATATCAGAGAAGCTTTCTCCATTTGAATAGATCGGACAGTTTAGGTCTCTGCAGATTCAGGGTTTGTTTAATGTAAATTTCTTTGTTTTACAGCTGAAAGAGTTATCTACCTGGTAACTTCTGAACCATAATGACATGTTTATCTATTTCCTTTAACACTATCCTTGCACCTTCCATGGAAGCTATTACAGCATGAAGATTATGGAACAGAACATGGTAATAAAGGACTTCTCTGACTCCTTCAACTAGATAATAATTAATTATATGACCTCTGTGTAGAAGTAAAGCCAAGCTAATTAATGCACACTGCAATAGATTTATATTACCTATAATATGACTACGATGTAAAATGTAAATTTAGGAAATATGAAGATGGAGTGTGGATAAAATGTTCCACGTGAACCAGGACAAGGATTATAAAAGCACTCCTTTGCAATTGTACACTCACATTCATTTTAAGGCACTTTGCATCCTCATGTAATTATGTATAATTGCTTGGAAAAACACTTAGCCTTCTGGCCCCTTGGGGTGTGACTTAGCAGGGAGAGGCAAAAAAGGGTCAGTGCTTGGGTTAAGGGATGATGTTTTTTTCACTGGTACAGCGTGTTCCCTGGAAGTGGAAATATTTCTGCAGCACCTCCTGCAGGAGGGATCATCCCAGTGGTCTGCATCCTGCCTGCTTTTAATCCAAACTTGAAACGTTTTCTACCACCTACGGCTTTGGCATCGCTGTTGTCCTGCGACCTGCAAGAACCGCGTCTGGGCAATTAAAACTCAGAAATGTGATCTGAAAATGATTTCTGAAAGCCTTCACAGTACCCAAGTGATGAGAACAAGAGCAGTTATCTCTGTTCAAGGGAGGGAGGGAAAAAAAGGAGCTAGGCTCCTCTAGGTGCAGGGTTGTAACAGGACTGAAGATGGTTTGGTGCTCTTGAGTCCTGCTGTGGTGGGTTAGACAGACAGATGTGCACTTAACCTGTCTTGCAAGCTTTACTTTTTCTTAATGGCAGGCTGGGCTTTCTTGCTTTAGGTAGACTTACATACACAAGATTGACTCCCTGTGATGGTTAGCTGGAGCCTTTCAGCAGTCAACTGAAAGATCAATATAGGAAGGGAAGATGATAGAGTCTTTTTTCTTTTAGAATCCTTTCACAGGTATGGACTGTCTCATTAGTTTACTTTGCTCTTTTACATTTGTGGAAAGCACCGTGAGGTCTGCAGAACTGCAATTACTGCTCACTTTGTTCCCTGTGCCTTGACTCAAATGTCTTCGGGCATTTTGCAAAATTCTGTGATAAAGACCGATATGCAAATAACATCCCTGAGATAAATGGTGACAAATGTTCTGTATGACATGCTTTATGTGTGAGGTGCTCAGATAGCACAGTGATTGGTGCCTGGTTAGACAGATGGGGTTTTATTATTTTCCTCTGATCCTTTTAAGTTGGATTTTTATTTGGAAGACTGATTTGACATCCAGTAGGACTGCTCCAGCTAGAGGCTTGAGAGTTGTTGCGCCATTTCAGTGTCAGAAAGGCAGGAAGAATGAAGAGCTGGGGTGTGAGTTAACAACATTTGCTATGAGGAATGGGAAATAGCATACGAAGTCTAGACCACATACAGGCTAAAAACATCTTGTCTGGGTGACTGAGTGGTTAAAGGTGTCTGTTTCTAGGCTGCAGGACTCAGCAGCCATTGTTGGTCTGGCCTATGTCAGCTTTCAGGCTACTTGCTTTTGCCTTCATCATCATCAGGAGCCTCTGGTTCTGCATCCTTGCAGTGTTATGTGCTGACAGCAACTCTGAGGCTACTACACACAGGAAGGGAAGGGGGCGATCAGCACTAGCGCAGTCAAGCATGATGAGTGCCTAAGTTGTGTATCTGCTGTCCTAAATCAGAGCACTCTCTGCAAATTCGGTCTTGTTTCAAGGCCAAATCTTAGCATTACTCACGAGCATGACATTTGAGTCAGCATGATGGTGAGAGCTGGATCTCAGATTGAAGTTTATTGTCTTCTTCACCCAGCTTTGAAAGGCATCTCTGTAAGTGATGTTTTGCTGTTGATTTTGGTTCCCTTTGGGAGTGACATAACAAAATGAGGAAATTGCTTCCTAAATTTTTCCTGGTTAATGCTTGCTTTTCTCTCCAAATTAGCAACAATCCATATTAATGCCACTGCTGTCCCACATTGTGCCTGAAAACTTGAGCCTGAAATCTGTGACAAGATCCTTTGTCCACCAGGCAGCAGTTGGCCTTTGTCTGTCCTGTCATAATTCAGACCTGTAATGAAGCTTCATTATGCATGATTTGAAGAAGCAAATTTTCTTAGATCTACAAGATTTAACAGCCTGATGATATCTATGCTAGGCCAACAGTTACAGAAATGTTGGAGCCATCATGTGTTTTGTTTCAGGTAAAACATCCCTCAACTTACATGTGAGGGAACAAAGAACAAAATCCCAAATGCTAAAACGACAATGGGAGATTAGGACTATGCTGTCAAGTACTTCTTATCTCTTTTTTTAATTTGGTGTCAAATGAGATATCTCTATATATTGGTTGAACAGAAATGGTTTTATTATTTCAGTGAGACACATACCCCCTTTTTTTTCCTCTTCACATCAACCTACAATATTTAATTCAAGGAGGGTGACTTTTCTGAGAGCTCACACCGTTGGTCTTCAGGCAGCTGAGAGATCTCTAATCAAGTTGACCAGTGTACATTCACCTTCTGGGCAAATGATGACGGCAGAGTGGTTTTTGCAGGGACACCTGTAATTTGTGTCGTCTCCTGAAGGAGTTATCTTTCTAGGTTGGCTCTATCGAGGCTGTATTTACCAACACTTAGTGCTGGTTGGCACTGGTGTACTCCAAATTCACCTGACCAAAATCATACTTCTAAAACTTTTACTCCAGTTATTTGACTTTTTTTCATCCTTTTCTAACATTTTGATCAGAAGGAAAAGCAAACTGTGATAGTTCACAAATGCTGATATGCAATATTTCAGTTACTATGCCTTTTTCTCTTCCCTTTATTCTTCTGGGTAACATTATTTCCTGGTTTTGCTGGAATTTGTGTAGGTAGGGCTTTTTGGTGCCTTGGAACAGTGTTTTTGAGCAAAGTAACCTTTCTGCTAGAAAAACAGTTAAGGTTAAAGCCAGCTATAGATTAAAGCAGGTAGCTTGTCCTTTTCCCATAGTCTTTAGATAAAAACAAAATCCAGTGTCCCAGGCTGTTAAGTTGGCATCTTTTACCAGTGTGTAATTCAGACAGCATATGAATAACATTTCAAATAAACAAAGGAGGTTGGAACTTGGTGATCTTAAGGTCCTTACCAATCCTAACGGTTCTATGATTCAATGTTTCCCCCTTTTAGGATGCTGCTTCTGCCTTCCTTAATCTCCTTTTGCCAGTCTCCTATGGTTGAAGAGAGTAGAGTATACTAATGACACAATAGCAAATGTGCAGACTCCTTTAAGGAGCGCTTAAAAAGCTGCTTCATCACAGCAGTGTGACATGGACATGAATAGAGATTGTTCTCTTACTTCAGATTCCAAGCAGCCATAGACTTTATTGCATATTTTCACCTATGTGAGCTACAAATTAGTGACAAATGTGTTTGAAAGCTAGTCATTACCTCAATCAGTCAATTATTCAAAAGATGTATCAGTGTGATTAGTTGCTCTCAGTTAATTATAGGAACAATAATTAGCTAATCAGGGAGTACCATCATTCATATAGTACTGATTTTCATTGTTTTAGAGACACTGATTAAAAAAAATGTCCCTTGAATCTATATATTGAAAAAACATGTAAGATTACTTTTAAAACAACTTCATCAAGTTGTGGGAAGTGCTTTATTCACTTGTAGCTGTTTTGGCTAAGCTTGTACTTCTGCCATGTTTTCAGCACTGGGTTCTGTTGAAAATGAATGGCTGTATCTTCAAATGTAGCCTTAGCAGTGAATTGCCTTGAGAAGGTTGAATGACACATGGGTAATCTGCTTTTAATCACTTCACCCCTAGACAAGTCTAAACTGGTGCCAAACGCTGACAAAGATGGGTATGTCAAAGACTTTACATCTCATTCCTATAGGCACAAAAAAATAAGAAACTACAGAAGCAAGACCATATGATTTCATACTTCTCCCCCCTAAAATTAGCACCTGCCAGCATCCTGCAGGTATTTAGTTTGAACAAGATTCTGCCTCTTTGTTCCTTATATTGGTGTTTCCTTCTCAAGACCTTCAGATGCAGCTTGTAAACCCTTACAAATCTGTTAGGTTCCCAGGTTCAAAAAATGAGGAAAGCCTTGATCCTCATAGGTAAATAAGGACCTAAGTCACCAGGACACCTCAAGCTGTGTTTGCAAGTCCAGCCCAGAATGTCTGGCTTACCCCACAGGGTTAAACAGGGGACAGTAATCCAGCATTCGATGCTGTATAAAGTAGATAAGCTTTGTATGACCAGGGTGAGTGAAGCAAGTCTGAAAGAAGCAGAGTTTTCCAGCAGCTAAGAGGGTGACTGTAAGGCTAGGAGTACAGATCCCTGCTTGTGGTTTGAAAGAGCAGTTCCACATTTTCCATTTCCTCCAGCCATACTTGCCTGACCATGGCTAGCTGGCAGAAGCAGCTGAACTAGGAAAAGCCTAATCCCAGAAAGCCATGCAGGGTGAGGGGAGTACAGCCTTCGAAGAACATAGGGTGTGGGGCAGTGAGATCCTTTCTTCCATCTGCTGTGAGCTGCTACTTCTGTGTGCCCATATTGTCCATCTGAAGTATTAGTGCAGGCTGTTTCATCTTTCTAGACTACCTAGAAACTCATCAGCCGCTGACAGACTCTAACTATTACTTGCCCCTACCTTGTAATTAAAAGGGACCTTGGTGGATTGTCTTTTCAGCCACTTGCATATTTCTCCCAACTGCCCTACCTGGTAAGTGCCCTGAATGTTCTCATCACATGCTTTTAGAAGACTCTCCCTTGTTGCCAGCTCTTCTGGTATTTTAAAACACATGATTGTCTAGGGGCTTGGATTTAATATTTTCTGTTTTCATTTCACCTCTAGCTTTACTCTGAAAGTCTCTCTTCATTCCTGCTCCACTTCTAGCTGCCCTGGGCAATAACTGCATTATCACATCCCTAATATACTCCATTTTTTTATTTTAAATAATAACAATGAAAGCAGATTGTTAAAACCCAGTTAGACCCCAGCAGACTACAATCACCTTTAACTTGTCAGTCTTGGGGTCAAACCAATGGAACAGAAGCCAGGAAAATCTGCGTCTTGACAAAAAAATCCCTCAATCAATCATGTCAGCTCTGTATTACAGCTTCATTGTATGTGATGTAGCATTTCTACCTGACAAGGCCTTGTGAGACATCTATATATGGTATGCATTATTTTGCAGCTCTCTATTTCCTTATCACAGCTCTTGAACATTAGATACATGACTTGGACTCACAGTTTTGGTGAGCTCCCTTGGCATGCTTTCCAGACACAGCCCCAACTTCATTACCTGTTTGTCTTTCTTAGTTGGGCTGGCTAAATAAAAAAGGTTAGAGGGACCCAGAAACACTTTTGTATTGAATGTATGGTGCATAGTACCGCTAGTGCTTTAATAATCAAAACCATAGCTTTCAGACTGATTTGGAAGAGCTCATGTACAAATACTGAGAGGAGTAAAAGCCCTCGAACATTCAGAATACTGCTTGCTCTTCATTGCGTATATCAAGCTATGTCATTACACTTGTTTCTGTGCAAAAATGTGATAAGGTTGGCAAATTTTACGTGCACATAAGACTGCAGGAAGGTGGCCTTTGTAGGACTGATTAACCTGAGCCTTTCTGATTGTTTTGTCTGGATGTATGTGACAATTTAGCCAAATCACACAACCTGATTTCTTGTTGTTGTTTCTGTGCAAGACAGCTGCAGAGCCCCTTCTGGTATCCAGTAAGGAGAAAGTTCCCACTCTCCCTGGTGGAACTTGACTTGATAACCTGATAGCTTTTCCTTCCTTTCTCCATCTCTGCTTCCTTGCTTGTCTCTTCCTTCTAGTTCAATCTGGGCAACTTCCAGCTCATCTTTTGTCTTTCCTTGTCTCTGTTGTGAACACTTTCCCTCTTCCCTCTACTATTTTTTTAATCTTCTCTTCCATGTGGTGAGCATGTAAGGAGGCTGATGGGAGGTATTAGTGGCAGGTATTACTGCCACTAGGAGGGAAAAAGTAAAATAGGTGTCGGGGCGGAAGAGAGAGACTGAGATGTTGTGAGTGGATACATCACCATCTTTGGTATTTGACAGATGGAAGGCTGAAGAAGAAGATGATAAACTGTGGCAGCTACGGCTATAGAAAAAGCTGCATCCACAGCAGGGAAGAAGACTAAATTAATTAATCTGAAAGCTGATGTATTAGGGATATTGACAAATTGGGGCAGTCACAACCAAGTACACCCATATTACCATTCCCTTGAGCACTTCAGGAATGAAGAGGTCCTTGCTGGACCTACTATGATGAGAATCAACAAGCTTTTTGTGGCTTCACGGAAGTCCCTTTTCAGGCCTAATTTACCATCTCCTCACACTCCTTCTTGCTGGCATGCTCCTGTGGCAGGAGCAGATAACCTTCTGGTGAACTCGAAGCTCAGTTGGTGTACTTGCTGTGTTTGTGAGCCATGGCTCTAGGTTGTGTGCTTGTGCATGACTAAGCACCTCCACCTGCCTCGTTTGCCCTTCCCACTGTGCTGTAGGATGGACATCAGACACTTAGAACTCCTCGTGACTCTTCCTCAGAGGTCAAACACTGTCTGCTAAAAAGACACATGGGTTTTCTAAGGAAGCCTGAAGAAGTAGTAGTGTGTCTTGGGCATGCCTGCGTGTCCTTGCGGCCCTGGGAAGTATGGATGTAGCCTGTTTCACCAGGGCACTGGCAGGGAGCTATGGATGCTCTGCAGGATAACAGGACACTGCAGGTATTTTAAGAAACCAACCCAGAAAGCTTTTAAACCTTAAAACCTCTGATTTGGGCATCAAGATGTCCAATTTCTCCAGGCCTGGAAAGTGTAATCACTTGTCGCCTATCTACACTTAAAAGATCTAAGATGCTGAATTTTACAGTAGATGTCTGTGCTGTGCTGAAACAACATGTCTAGCCTTGGCATTAAGGGGATTCCAAGGGAAATAACACTGGAAGTGGCAATTTCTGGTACTGATAGAATGCCAAAGGGTGAGGAGGGGAATAAACTGAGTGTTTCAGTGAGGAAATGCTCAGAGTTCTTGGGATAGGGATTTGAGAGGTCCATCTCACTGTTCTTTGCCCAGTTCTTGAATCCTTTGCATCTGTAGGACTGAATGAACAATTACTTTGCTTTTCTGGAGAGGCATACATTCTTCTCGGAAGCAGAAGCAATGCAAATGTGATTGCGATGACCTGATTCAATTGCTTTTTGTAATCTCAGATTTATTCTCATAGATAAGAATTCAGAGAGATGCTCTGAATTACTTTTTCTTTGTTCCTGTTCTCAGAGTTGTCATAACAGACGCTGGAATTCATTAATTTTGACCCGTTCTCCTAACTATAGCAAAAAAATATTGCTTTTTTAAATGCATTTTTTGTCTTATCAGAACCTCATCTTCTCTTTGAAGCATATACATTTGCATACAGAATCCATGCAGTTAGTGTGGACTAGACAAATACAACATAGTGTTTGTCTGTAAAGATTCTCTATAAATCCAATCTTTCTTCGACATTAGAACAAGCTCTCCAATAAAGATACAAGAAAATAAGTGCATGATGAAAGGAACTGAACAAAGCCTCTGGCATGCTAAAAGATGGAGGAGTGAGGCAAAAGCGACTTGAAGACCTCTTTCCTGAAATGCCCCTAACTGGCAAATCTCTTCTATATCACCATGATTCTGCATCACCATGAGGAAACAGATGCTGTCTAAAGGGATCAGTATCCAAACAACTTAGTACATTTCAGGCCCATGCAAATAACCTGAATTATGCTAGGAAGCAACCCAAACCCCAAACGTTTCATGTCATGTTTCCTCTTAAAAACAGTATTAACCAAGAAGAATAAAGAGGCAGTTTTTGCCATCTTTAAAGAAAGATCTATATAAAATGCAGAAGACAATCAGCCCACAGGCTTGTTCTGAAAGAATATTTTCTTCTGACAGAGAGAGAAGAACATGCTGTAAGTGCTCTCAGTCCCTGCTGACTGTGACCTACTGATAGCAAAGAGGTAGCGCTCCTCCATATCATTATGGTGTACTCTTGCACAGGAAAGTGCAGGCTAAGTTTCTTAGCTGGGTCTAGGTTTCCATTTCATTCCTCATTTCCACTATTTCCTCAGTCTTAATTCAGCTTCGTATGGCCAAGAAAATGTGTTTTTTTCAAATACAAGATGTTTCTTATGTTCAGGTTTGTTTTGAAGAATTTCAGCAAGCTCAGAGTTCAAAAAAAATTGGAGCCCAGTCAGTATCATTTGTGTTTTTATTCCATGCTATTTAATTTACTGCTGTTATCTAAGTAGTTTGGTCATACTGGAAATAGTTCTGTGTGTTGATAAATTTCAGTGGTTGTAGTAATGAATGCCTGCTGGATAAAAGGTGTGTCTATAAACTGCTATGAAGTGTTATATGTTTCTGTGTAGGCAGCTGCATAGAGATGCAACCACAGGCATTCAATAATCATATAAGAGGTATGAAGGCTGAATTCGGACCCAATGTGCCTATTGATTAAAATGCCAATAATAGCTATGTGTTAAGAAAAATCTGGGGCATATTGCAAGATTATACACAGAGCACATGAGTAAATGACTTGCTTAGATTATGTTATTATCCCTGGTGAAAGTAGCTCACATAATTGTTTTGTCAAGTAAGATTTTTTACATCGCAAGTTAGAAAAATGTGGGGAAACCTGTTAACCCTACTCATCTGACCTGTTCTTGTCAGAGCTATCTTTAGTTGGAGCTTCATAAGGAACAAGCCGCATAAAGCCTACACCCCCTTTCTAACATTATTATCCCCCCTGCTGATTTAATTTATGTGTTTAATTTTGGTTAGCTGGGTGCAATATGGCTAATTGCTTGAGAACTGTGCAACCTTACAAGTGAAATTTTGCTTTTATAATTTGTAGCACATCAAGTCTAATAATGTACATTTAATTTCTCAAAAAGATAATTATGCTAATAGAATTCTTTGAATAAAAATTCACACTTTGTGCAGGATAATGTCCTCTACCTCTTAATTTATACTAATGTAGGTCTGTAAGGAATTTTTAATAAGCGACTTCAACCCAGGGCCAGGAAGGGCTAGACAGAAGCAAAGGACTGACAGGTCTTAAATAGCACCAAAATGCTTCAAAGGCCTTTATAGGAAAAGCTTTCAGAAGTGAAGCAGGTATTGGTTTTGGATAGATGCTACAAAATGCAGTAGCCAACCCTGGTGGTATTGGAGGATGTGGTCTTACTATGTTTAACTTATGAGGAAGGAAAACAGGCACTGCAGGTGAGCAACAGCATTACATGCAAGCAGGGCTTGCATGGTGCAGGCTTTCATGAGAAAACCCATTACCTTTCCAGAATTTGTGGCGCTTAAGAATGGCCAGCAGCTTGTGAGAGTGACCCTGGAGGAGTTGAAGGATAGGATCCATCCAAATGGACAGGACATCCAGCTTCTTCAAGCACTCTCACAAGAATGAGCATCATGTTAGTTTTACCAGAGATGCTAGGGTTGATTCTCGCTGCGTTGGACAACATTTTGTAGCTGGGAAAACCATGCATTCAGTGAACCCTCTTTGCATTCATTCTAATAAGAGTCCTTTGCAAATGAGGTGTTAAAGCAGTGTAGCAGTGTCTTTTAGTATGTTATTGTAGAAGAAACCAATTATTAATGTTGCCAGGTTTGCAAACTTTGATGATGTGATCCCTCTCTCTTCCCAGAGTATCCATGCCCTGCCCTATTGCACACCTTGCTCAGTGAAAGGCTGACCACTGGTCTCTGTGAGCACTAAAACACGCTGAGATCTTGTGCAGCAGTGTGGAGTTTGGAGTTATTGCTTTTAAAATTGTGCTGTTGGGGTTTTCAAGTGTTGATTATTGCATTTGTAGTAATTTCCTTGCCTTAAAATGAGGAAACTATTGCAAATCCTTTGTGGAGTGCTTAGACAGGGGAGTATGATAAATGAAAGTTTCTAAAGATGGTGACTTTCACACTAGATTAATATAAAATACCATGATTAATGCCCAGACTGTCAGTTCATATTTTCTCCCTTAATTATGTCAGATTTTTTTTATATGCCATAAGTAGATTTAAAGGTGATAAAAGAGTAGGATTGGCAGCCTAAAAGCTTGAAAATCTATCCATGAACAGAGTGTAGTTACGAGCAGCAGGTTTTGCAAAACTCCTGTGTTTCTTTCCTTTACCAATGAACTTGTCTTCTTTCTCTCTCCACACTAAATTAATGATCCACGAGGCTGGTGATTTCAAGGTCACAAATGAGGAGATTCTTTTTGCAGTGTTTCCTTCTTGCTAGAAAAGAGGGGGGACTTAGGTCAAGCCTATTCATTTCACGAATGCTGGCCAACATTAATATCTGAATACTTTCTTTATTTCCTCTTTTAGGTACGGGAAATAGCTTTAAGATCTTGGATACCACAATGTGGTAGCTATTGCCTTTTAATGTTGATCCCTACAGGCCATCAGTCCCTAACTACTGTTGCTACTTACTGAAACTGAAATGGTTTCATGCTGAGATTTATAGGTAAAAGATTCTCTGTCTTATGACTAATTCTTCCAGCTCTATGGTTCCACTTCAGTTTTTTAATGCCTTGGGCCATCGACCACCAGTGATTTTTTAGGTAGAACTCTTCACTGAGTTGATTGGGGAGTACTTAAAATCATTATTGGATGATATGGCCTCATAGTTTCATGGAGTAGTGTTACTTAATGATGTAGGAACATTTAGTTTTGAGACCCTCTCTTTTGTTTTGTTTTCCTTTGGCAGCTTTAAATTTCCTTGGAATGCAATGTGCATTATAACTGGGAAAGAGAGAACAAGACTGTAGGAAATAAAAATGGCAATGGATCTTCACTGAAAACATCTATTGAGGCTATTTTTACTTTCATTGCCGAGTTTTGCAGAATAAACAGATTTCAATAAACAGAATACAGAGAGGTGATAGCATTATTATTATTATTTATACAGCACCATAAATATGTATTCTGTTTAACAGGCAAGTAAAAGACATCTCAGGAGATCACTTCAAGTTCAGCTTCAGCATAAAGTACAACTTTCTCCCAAACAATTCTTTTTCTCATAGTTGCAAAGAACAAGTGTTTCAGACCCAAGTGTATTAATCTGAGGAACTGAAATCCTTACCTAGTCTAAAAAAGAGATTTTATTGCACTACTTAAATGCATAGACCAAAACTCACTCTCTGATAAAAATTCTCCTAACCGCAGGTGAAGGCCAGTGCCTCACCCAGCATTCCCATCAAAGCAGCTATAGACATGAGCTGGGAGCCTGTGGAGTGAGGGGAAGAATCCCCTTTTGTTTACCTCCCAGGGAAGCAAAATATTCCAAGTGGTTTCAAAGGAAATTCACTGAAAATATGAACCAAGCAATGCAACAAATTAATTTAAAATAATGCATTAAAAAGACTTAAGTGCCTATCTAGGATAATGCTTACATATTTCTGAGGGAGCGCAGAATGTTTGTCAGAAGCATTTGTAAATTGCCAGGCTATAAGAAACATTGGTAGGTGTCAAGACTGTTAGTGATATATCATGGCCAAGCTTCAGATGTTATGTCAAGAGGTAACATGGATTTCAGTGTATCTGCAACTAAGATCTCTGGCAAGTTGTAACGTTTTATGTGCCCAAGGGGCATCTCCTTAGGCAAAGTCTTTCTTTTACAGCTTATTTGTTATTGTAAAACCACATTAATACAAATGTGGCAAGCAGATTTGTCTTATTCCACCTACGGGCAAACTGGATAGTACTTCTAGATACCTGTGGGAATCTACCCAACCAAAAGAAACAACCTCTTTGCCCGTTTCATAGTCAATGGGCAGATACAGTCAGCTTAACCAGTGCAGTTTGTCTCTTCTTGAAGTCAACATCTGATCAAATGAATTCTGTGAAGAGTCTGTGAAATCTTCCTTGTGCCACTACTGGGGCACTGAACAGTTATTGCAGTAAGAAGCTGTTGTGGTTTAAGCCCAGCCAGCAGCCCAGAACCGCACAACCATTTGCTCCCCTGCTCCCAGAGGGATGGAGAATTGAAAGAGTGTAACTCCCACAGGTTAAGATAGGAACAGTCCAGTAACTGAGGTATAACACAAACCTCTGTTGGTACCAGCAGTAATAATAATGATAAGGGAAATAACAAGGGAAGAGAATGCAACTGTTACCACCTGCTGACCCATGTCCAGCCTAACCTCAGCAGTGAGCTTCCCCTTCTGGGTAACTGCCCCAGTTTATGTAGTGGGCACGACGTGCTGCTGTATGGAGTACCTCTTTGGTCAGTTTGGGTCGGTGTCCTGTCTCTGCTTCCTCCCGGCTTCCCCTCTTCCCTGGCAGAGCATGAGGCTCAGAAAGTTCTTGGTCAGACCAAACATTACAGAGCAGCAACTGAAAACGTTGGTGTTATCAATGCTGTTCCCAGGCTGAAAGTCAAAACCACGGCACTGCATCAGCTGTTATGAAGGAGAAAAATACCTGCTACTGCAGAACCGGAGACAGAAGCAATGAGAAATAGTGCCCCAATAAGAATATCTCCCTAATCATTTAGGTGCTCATCCTTAAATAAGATAAACCCAAGTCAAAGCCTTTCCTCTGAATACAAATATTCAGAGTAAGTTTCCAGAGCCACATTTCATCTGTTGTCTCTATTTACTCGCATAGATGTCACAGGAATGCTGATGCATATTGCTGTCATTTTTGTAGCTCCTCTAAACATGAAATAATGTGATTCTTTCTAATCTTTACTGTCAATTAGCTAAGGTTTCCTGAAGTCCCAGCTAAGCAATGGCACAGGATAAATTTCAATATATTCTTAAACTTGGCAGGAGTATTGTATTTTTTCTGAGCAAAAGTTTGTTTTGAGCAAATGCACCATCTATGTTCTGAACCCTCCATAAACGGTAGGACTAAACAGAGGGTGCAACATGACAGCACTGCACCAGTCTTCTAGAAACCTGTGCTTGTCTGTATGTCATGAAGAACAGTTGATTTGTGAAGTCTGTATCAAATGCTTCTTTTTCAGTAGGAAAAAGTTGAAACCTATATTTAAAAAAATGAAAGAAAAAAGGGCAGAAGTCATAGAACTCTTACTGCCAATCAAGTAAGACCTGACACACTTTTAAGTGTATATTAATAGTAACAAAGATGTTCTAGCACTGCATCGTATTCTCAGTTTGCAAAAATGGACTGCAAATGTTCATTATTCCAGATCTGTACAGATAATAGGGCCTTGATTCTTGACAGTTTATGCCTGATGGTTCAGACAGCTTTAGAGTTTGGGAATGCTCTTTTCTATTGGTTTGAGTACGGGGTTAGGAAATGACGCTCGTGGAAAAATATCTTGAGTCCTGTGAATTCAGTAGACCTTTTTCAGTCAACCATGGCTGAAGTGGGATTTTCCTGATTGTCTAAAACAACTAGAAGCAAATGGAGTCAACCTGATGGAAAGGTTTATAAAACTGGGGAGAAAATTTTACTTCCAGGGATTAGAAAGCCCTGAAGCCAATTCTGTTGAATTCAAGCGCACCTTGACATGCTTTACAGTCCTTCTCAGTGTGATAATTGATTTCAAATACCTCCAGAAAACAGTGTGGGATGGCATCCGTAACAAGGGTGGGATCTGGTATGCCTGGCTGACACTTATTATTACATTCCTGTTCCTGAGCAAATGCTTTTGGACACAGCCCTTTTTCTGACCTGAAAAATAATATCAGTAAGATTATAAAGCAATTCCAATGAGGGAAATAAAAATTGATGCAGATGTGTTTGGGGTTTTTTTTTGTTCTGTTTTGTTGGGGGTTTTAAGTGTTAGTCAACAAACAGCCTTTAAATCAACAAATGGCTCGTAAAGCTGTTTGGAAGCCTAATATAAAATTTCTGTTGGATAAAGGAAATTCCCCTGTTGTCTATGGAAACGGGTTCAACTACTGTCTCATATTTTGTCCACCTAGTTTTAAAACTTAGTTTTTTAGGTCTGCTTTACGTTGGTAATCCTTCCCAAGGCTACCCAGGAAGAGATCTGGGTGCTATGAGGATTCAGAAATAAGAGTAAGTCTCTAAGGCAGTCTTAGAGTTAACTTCAGCTGCCTCTGGCCGTCATCCAGCAAAGCACTTAAATCTGTTCTTTGCTTTGAAATTGTCTTGATGTCAACAGGGCTTCTCATGTATCTGCAGTTAAATACCAGCATAAATGATTATTTAGATCTAACCCCTCTGCATTAAAGCTTGAAGTACCCACAGTAGTCATAGTAAAGGAATTACTATTATTATGATTATTATTTAAACAGTACCATATGTTTTATGTTTCTGGTGATCATGTTAAGAAGTTACTTTTCCCTTTCAAGAAATGCTCTGGCATTTGGTTTGCTGCATGATGCTTACGCTCAGGCGCAAAAACTTCTCTGGCACAAACTTTTCCCTTTAAGTCTTGTCTCTGACAAGCTCCATTCAACCTGATCAAACACCACCTTGGTACCCACTCAGATTTACTGCAAAAGCTTCTGCCCATTGCTAGGGAGAGTTGACCCTTAGTAAAACTGGGATGGCTTTTACTAATTAAAGAACAACTCACCTTCTCTAGCTTTGCCCTTTGATTTCTCCCAGAAATCGTTTTCTCCTTAATAGAAAAATGTCTACATGATGAAACAAAGCACACTCTTCTGCTGACCCTTGGTTGAGTAGAATTCTAATAGCTGTCTTGTAGGCTGGGGAACCACCTTTTCTTTTTTTTCCTTAGAACTCTGTAAAAACTAATTGGAAAGCAAAGACAGCCCAGCACTTACCAGACTTTCACGTTACAATAGCAAACTATTTTTTGCTGTTTTCAAGAAACACATCCTGGGCAACTTACTCCCTTTCATATAAGGTAGTTAGTTTGGCCTTGGTTAGAGAGAAGGCTACAGTGTATCTCTTTTATTACCTACTTTATATGAGAATAAATGTTTTATAAAAGTTTTGAAAATGATTTCTCATGGCACGGAGAGTGAAACTTAGCTCTAGTACTCAGGATGTTTTCATTAGCTTTCCCTGAGTCTGTTTTCTCAGTTATATCACTACAACATGATTAGTTTTATTACCCTGAAGAAATAATTTGCTCTTATTAAGACCAAGAACTCTGTCCAATAATCAAATATGTTACATTCAATTTCAACATTAAAAGGCCTGAGCCAAAGTTCAGTGAAGTCAGTGTGAAGTCCGGTAGGGACACCAAAGCGTTTTGTGCTCTTTTAGGAGAGTTTTAGTCAGAAGACGGATCTATACTGTGGTTATTATGTGCAGCATATCTAATTTAGATATTATTAGAGTTGTAACAATGGTAGTACAGGGTTATGTGGTAAGTATTTATGCAATTCCTTGAGCAGGTGGGGCTTTTTTTAATCTGAAATGAATTTTATGCTGCCATGGTTACATTACTAGAAATACCTGCCCTCGTTAGCTTAAATTTAGCTCACATATGGTTGCACAAGTTGAAGTCAATCCAGTATAGACATATTTTCTCGCCCAGAGGTTTATTGTCTTACAGTGATATGATTTCATCCCTTAATTCAGAGATATATGTCTTGGTTGCTTCATCACTGGCTGGATCATGCTCCTACTCATCAGCAGTCACCCATAACAGAAAGCCTTTTCTAGAAATATTGTCATTTTCAGTTAGAATCTATTTTCTTCTTCTTTATTTGACAAAGGTTTTGATACTCCTGCTTTTCTGATAGGTAATTTTTTTCCTTTCCACCTGTATTTCCCTGGTGAATCTGCTAATAGCAATACATTAATCCCTAGATGCAGTATAGCATGGTTGAGCGCCATTATATTGACAAGTGAGCCGGAATAACCCTTCTAGCTCAGTTCCTTCGAGACTGAATAAAAAAAGCTAACCTAGAACTACATTGATATTAGGCAATATGAAAATCACGTTGTGTCCTGGAAGCATTATTTTCTTCCAAGTCATAGTCAGGCCTAAACGTGTTCTAGCCTTAAAAACCTTGGTTTTTTAGTGTCCAGTATGCTTGCTTATCTGTCTGAGAGTCCTGAGGATCCATTGTAACCTCAGAAAAACAATTAAAATCCCCCATAATAAGCACCTTAAATAATCATTTAACAAAAGAGGAAGCCCTTTGTAAGGTTTGTTGATGATCAGCAATGGGGAATCTGATGTCTGTAAGCAATATTTTTGTTATTGTCTTGAATGTCCAGTTGGAAATCCTTCGCTGTATCCTGATGTACCATCATGGGCCAGCTCCAAAGCTGGTTCAGACCAAGAAGGGGCTGCCTGATACTTTTAGTCTTTTGTCTTGTACCAGATAGAGTTAAAAAGTTGTTCTTTCTAACCTTGCTGTGATGCTCATTTCTTTGAAAGTGTGATGAAGGTTCCTTAAAGCAGGCAATTTTGTGTCCTTATTTTCTATTGCTTTAGCTTTTATTTCTTTTTTGTAAGGTTGTGAGAATTGAGGGTAGACAGAAATAGTTTCTTCGAAGTTTCTTCCAAGTCTAACAGCCATGAGTCTTTAAGGAGCGCCCGGAATAAATTGAGTGAGGCATAGAGTGCCTCAACAGGTGTTGTCATCTTTGCAATTAATTTTCAAGTCATAGTGCTGGAACCCTTCCACCTTCTGTGTCCTCAACACGTGGACTTCATGAGAAGTATTGCTACAGCTTCTAAATGGAAGGAGAAGTGAGGGCGCAAACAGCAGTTATTAAGAATGGAGGTGTTTTCCTGATGAAGCATGACTTACGCTGATAGTAGAGGTTCGAAGGACTCTGCAGATTTAACAGTCATAAGTAAGACTTCACTAGTGATAAGTGATGCTTGAGAAAGATAAGGGAAGGAAAGAAATTGAAGGGAAAGAAATTCTGATATTTATTGAACATTTTTTTACCGTTTTTCTTTAATACCATTACCACAACATCTGTAATGCACCAGTGTGTAGGCTTTCAGAACAGCTGAACTTAATTTCTAAGCCTAACACATGCACATCCTTATACACTGGAATTTTATTCCATACCCTTTGTGCTTTTATTTGTTTACTTCAGAACAGAGGCTATTTCTATTGGTATGCATGATCTGATTATGTGAATCACCCTGATACAACCAATTAATAATACATGTTCTCACTTATCTTGAAGTGTTTATAAAGGCAGTTGTTGGCAGGCAGATTTATAGCATGCAAAATACCTGGTATGAAGACATGAGCTCAGAAGCCAAAGGGGAGGCATAGGCAGGCTTCATGCTTCATTTTCTTTTTTTCTTTGGGAGGTTCATACATACAATGATTCAAGAAAGCTCTCATCATGAATGTGTGTAGGTGGAGACAGGACTTATTTTGCATTAATTATAATCTACTATAAGCTATTGCTGGGCCAAAGATAAATACCTTTTTACTATAATCTTGATGGTGTATCAAGAGATCTTAGCTCCTTCTCTGTGTGTAAGAATGAGTGTTTTACGATATAGCTGTATTAAAGTAGCTTTTGCAAAAAGTCCCAGCTTTTTCAGTGAGTTTTAAAAGCTAATATCAATGTTGATATAGAAGAAAAGAAAGATTTTGTGCTTGCACTTTTTAAAATGTGAAGTGCATGTTTGATATTCTTCATATAATACTGGATTTTAATGAGGTTAGAGGCTGCACAGGGTGTCTTTCTTGACTGATAGAAAGGCAGAAGGAGAAATTAGTACTTGGAAAGAACATTTGCTTCTCTCAGCATGATCTTTTGTCTTCAAATCTTAATCCTTTGTTATTTTCATCCTTGCTCTGTTGAAATCTGGGGGCAGGGGATACTCAGGTAGTAGGTTGTACATTCAAGCACACTCAGATGCAGTAAAAAGCCTTATGTGTGAGCTCCTATGGAGATTCTTTAAATCCTCAAGCTGATCTGTTGTCCATCTCGCTTATACCCAATGCTCTGTCCTTCCATTTCTCTGTTTTCAAGATGGACAATTCTATATTCTGCATCACCAAATGACAGTCAAAAGCCTTTTATTTTGCCCTCAAGTTTCTCATTTACAGATAGTACCATTACAGAGATTTTTGATTATCTATTCTGCTTTCAGGTAAGGTTAAAAGTGCTCTGGATCTTGACAGCTATGCAGCAGCAGTGGGCTCAAGAGAGCTGCAAGAAAGAGTCATATGTCCTCCATTGACAAGTGGGAAGGAATCTGTATTCTCGAGCTGCACTCTTGAGCAAGAGGTGGTTTTCTCCTTTTTTATTTCAAAATGAAGAGTTATTCCTAGGTGTTCTGTTGAACTAAATTGGTGAGCAAAGCCACCAGTTTTAGATCAAGAAGAGAGGAAATATGTTTGATGCTCAACCAGCGGCATCACATCCTTTCCAATATGAGGACATCTACGCTTCTGTCCATGTTTCTTAAAGCCTGCTTCCCTTCACCTCCCGGTCTTGCTTGAAGAAGTTGCTTTTAGCTGGGGTGCCCAGAAGAAAGGGGGCATACCCCTTCACTTACACACTCCTTGGCCAGCCAACTTCTTTCAGCCTGTGGTCCGCATAAGTATGAACTGCAAGCAGCCCTCTGAAAGCAGGTATTCATTCTATAACTGTACGGGCTTCTTACTGCAAAGCCTTTGATGGACCAGACTTTGCTAGCAGTGTGCAGCACGGTATTTGCTCTAACAGAAGTGTTAGGCTGTGTATACAGGGAGGACATTTCAGAGATGCCCAAATCCTACTGAAAGTGGTAGCATTTTAGGCACTTAACAACTTAACAGATCATTTTTGCCTCTGCATACCTTGTCCTGGGACTGAGAGGTATTACTCATGCAGGACTCGGTGCTTTGGGGTGGGTTTTTTTCTGTTAAGAATGACAGAAAGAAATGAAAACCCTCAACAACATTACTTTCCACTGAGTTTATAAATTTTAATGGTAGAAGGGTTCAGGTTTGCAGTCTATATTTTTTCTTGTCTAGGCTCTTCAGTATGTTTTGCTCTACTTAGAATATCAACTACAACAGAGAATATCAAAGGGTTTTATTTCAATTTTGCTGACAACCCCTGATTTAAATTCATTGAACTAATTAATTTAAAAAAAAAATATTTCCCTGTATTTAAAAGGGTTAAAAAAAGTAGTTGAAGTGGCTGTGCTTTGCTGATAATGCTAGCATGTAGCAACTCTGCATGAGTACTGATATTAATGCTATGATAAGGTATGTGGTGAAAAGGAAAGCGAAGTTTTAATTCCTTTTGTGTTTCTGCAATTTTTCTTGCGCCCAACACTCAGCCAAGCTGGGAATAAGATGGCTATGCTATGTTCCCTTCTGTCCTGTCAGCTGCATGGCGCCTCAGGTTAATGCAGCCTACCTCCAGCATGGTGAATATATCAGCCCATTTTCAACAGAGCTGCTAGAATTAATGTGAGGAAGCCAAGTGGAAGACCAAGCATAGGGGTACTTCTAGGTTGGCAGGCAGAGAAAAAGCTGTTTCTGAACAGGTTTTTTGGGGAGGAAAATTTAGTCTGTATGTTCACTGGAGGGCAACAGGAAGGGTCAGAAGTGAACCGAGGGAGCAATTTGCTGACAATAAGGGGGGAAATGCTGCCAGTGGACTTTGAAGTGGGGAACGTTTCTTAAAAAACAGACCAGATGGAAACTGATCATTTTGATGTGTGCAAGACACAAAATAGACAGATTGTCAATTACCTGAACGGCTGCACAGTTTGTCAGATATGGGTTGGATA
The DNA here is from genome assembly GCA_025447955.1 of Psilopsiagon aurifrons. Lineage (NCBI taxonomy): Eukaryota > Metazoa > Chordata > Aves > Psittaciformes > Psittacidae > Psilopsiagon > Psilopsiagon aurifrons. The sequence continues at coordinate 68,154 of JAOEHY010028961.1, forward strand.
ACAAGCGAAACAGAAGTTAGCAGTACAGGGAAGTTCAATAAATGGGCTAGCCTAGCTGTGTGAAAATCTATAGCTTTAGCAAAAGGTATGGCTTTCAAGCATATTTTTGATCCCAAATAAAATGTTTCAGCTTGCAGTGATGTTCTCCCTTGCTTGTTGTTTTCTAAGCACTAACATCACCCGCCTATCTTTCTGTCTCTTGCTTTAAGCTTTAAATCAACTGCTTATTCCCGACAAAAGGACAGGGATCCCAGACACATTCACTTCCTACACAATTACTGCATGTAGGCAATTTGATAGAGATCAGAACCCCCTACTAATGTCTTCTCACTGCAGTATGAGCACAAACTGTATCAGATGTCAGTGAATATGTACTGGTGTAGTTTTTGCTGAGAAACAAAGCCAGAGAATGTTGTTGCTCATGTAGTGCTTTTATTTTTCTACAGTCTTCTCAGTTAAATAGCTAGTATATGAAAAGACTGTCACATTTACCAGAAGACTTACATTAACCTAACAAATTCCTTTTTATTATTGCTATTTCCTACTTAAAATACTTGAAAACTGCTATGGCGCAGATTCCCATAGGCATCCGCGCAGCCAAGTAAGAAATGGCCTGATCCGTTTCCTACTGAATTCAACCACAGTATTTTCTTTGTAGTACTATGTCAGGCTGCTGTCAATGATATTATGCAGGAAGTACATGACAGGTGAGCTTGTAATGCTGGAGATGAGCCATCAAAAAACCTGATTCTGTGCAGTTTTGATCAAAAAGGACAGGCCAGGTATCTCAGAACAGCCAAACGCATAAGCCACAGGAAGACGAATCCTTACACATTCGTGTATACAGACATAGATGGATAGTAGGAAGAAATAAGTACTGAGGAGAAAGGGGAAACATTTTGTTATGTCTGACAGTGACACAATTATGGATACGTAAACAATGAAGATGAGATACTGGTCAAAGACGGATATCAAACATCACCTAGACTCAGTACAAACTGAAACTGTTTGAGATAGCAGTAGTGCTCAGCTGGGTGGGTGTGCTTGCACGCATGTCCACACATGCGCACATGTGTGTGTGTGTGTGTGTGTGTGTAGTAAACTCAGGAAGTGCCAGACTGGTGTTAAGCTGCAGGGCAGTTGTTTATAATATTTAGCATACCATCAACATGAAGCCTGTGGAAATATCCATACGAGCACAATCCTTGGGGCATCACAAACATCTTTGCATAAAGCAAGACCAGCTGGCAGAAAGGAAAAATCATTTTATCTAATGCTTAAACTTATTAGTCATAAAGAAAGCTTGAGTGGATGTGCATGACTGTGTGCAATGGGAGGCAGCGGTCAAATAAATGCTGCATATTCTGAATTCCTCAGGAAACACCCCCGCACAGGACACCACTCACAAACTCCAGAGACAGTGCTGATTAAAATGAAGAAAATACAAAGACAGAAGCAGTAGCACAGAAAGTCAACATATTCAGAGCTGGCTGCTGCCAATCAAGTTACATTGCCCCTTATCAGATGACAATTCAGTTTGAGCAGAGCTGACTACATGTGCTTTCCCAGTCTACTATGAGGGAAAGTTCATCACCGCCAGAAAGCAAGTTGCAATTCCAGACAAATGACATGTTCATAAAATACCCTGGATCATTTTAAGAGCACTCTTCCAACTTGCTTGAGACAGAGCCTTATGGAAATCTTTGTCTCAAGGTGTTTCTAGGTGCTCAGTGTGGTCTTGGGGGTTATATAAAAAAACAAGTATTAAAGACCATGTGAATATGGTAGATATTCCACAGTGCCTGTCTTAAGGCTGCAAACCACCAGGCTGCTTCATCTAGCAAAAAATTATAGAAGAGCCATTAAACCCAGACCTCACTGAAGAGAAAAGTCAGAGAGGAAAAACTCAAACTTCCGAATGTTGGCATGTTCGGTGAGGTTGATATGACTGCATTTTGTACACTATACATTATACACTCAAGCAGGCATCTAGAAAGAGAGGAAACAAGGAAAAAAGAGAAAGAAAAAAGATGCGAGGGCTGAAAATAGAATAGCTTATTCTGAGGATCTCAAAAGACAGTGATGAGATCCAGGTACACAGAGCTGAAGGAGTTCTTCCAAGTCATTGTGAGAAAGCCACTTTCTTTCCACTCAAGATGATATTGCCCATGAATCTGTGATGCATTTTCTCACACGCTTAGACCAGGCCCTGGCAAACTGAGTTAGATGGGCGGTGTGTGAGGAGGGAGCATGCATGGCAGACTGACAGCTTGAGCGTACCAGTTGACTAGCGGTAGTTCACTCACCTGCCACTTGCAATATCCTCCACCCAGGAGGTACTTCACATGAAAGCAAATGAGGTGTTAGCTGACTTAAGCAGTGCAGAGGTCACTGCTGATGAAAGACTAGTGAGGAGGAATTCAAAGGAGCAGCTTGACAGGAATGCAATGGTGTGACAGGAGCAAAAGGGGTTGAGTGTGCTGCGAACAGCTATTCCTGGAGAACAGTACAGAGGGAGGTGAAGAGGCTCATCTGTTTTGCATATGACCTCAGGAAAGAGGACTCAGTGAAGGGAGGACTGATGAAATCAAAAGCAGGTTGTCCAAAAAAGATGACAGTGGCAATGCGCTTTCTGCTGCGCCTCGTCCCACCATTTGCTGAGATCATGCGGTCCCAGGGTGGCAGCTGTACTCCTGTGTGACCCCTTGAGTGATGGCACGGGGGCAAATCATATCTGCAGCCACAACCCATGAGAGGAGAACTCATGTTATTGCAGAAGGAGAAACTGCTGCTCAAACGCACGTTTCTTGATAACAGGGGAAGCTGATAGGTGAATATGAAGGGTAAGAACAAACTCTTAGGCCCACTTTTAAAGAGGGAAAAGCTTACGTCTGCCTCAAAGTTTTCTGGCAGTTTTATTTAATGAGAGAAAACAGGCTCCAGTTAGTTTATATATTCATGAAAAGAGCTGATTTCTGTCAAAAAGCTTCACATTTTTAGGAAGGGGATTAGAAGAAGATGAAATTTTTCATAAAGCTGAAAAGGCTGCAAAGACTTCTTGATTGCTCTTAATGTTGTCTCAGTGCAAAGAGCTGCCAAAATGTTCTCTATCACCTCCATGATTGAGTATAAAAATGAACCACAAGCCAATGAAATCTATTTCAAACAAAGCCTTGTAGTCGGTATTGCCAAAATACATCTTTATCGTTAAAACAATAAATAACATTGACAAAATATGCAAAAATAGGAAAGATCTCACTGTTATGGCCCAGCTCAGGGAAAATATGCGTCAAAATACCTGAGTGACCTTTTGAAAATATTTTATGCTAAAAAAAATGAAGCATGAAATTGAAATCATATCCTGCTCCTTAGCTAGTGTCTCTGTGTAGAGAAAAGAACCAAACCATTTGTTTTGAGGTCTGGAAAAGAATGCAGGCAATAAATATCAGCTTCCATTATTTCTCCATAAATAAGCAGCGCAATATTTCAGCCTACAGATCTCCTTCAGAAGTTGCTGATAGTCAAATCTAATGTAAAGCCTGGAGACATGGATGAAAGTGGGATACAGTGTCTGTCTTATCCTGAATTCTGTCCCAGGAACAGCCATCACTTGATCCAAAAGAACAGCTTATGGCTCCAGGACTTGAATACCTTCCCTGTTGCACACTTATATCCCTTACTTGCAGGAAATCAGGTTCCTGCTGCCAATTATGTTCATCATCATCACTTTTCCACCGAGTTTTACTAATCTGTGACACTTTTGTTCCTCTGTGTGTGTGCAGCTGCCCTGAGCTGGTGTTTAACTGCATCTCTGCCAGGTCGTGATGTGTGTTAGAAGAGCACACATGCCTCTAGGAGTCTGAAGGGGCAGCAAACTGATGGGTCAGTAAATGGGTTAGCAGAAGATGCTTCTTCCCTGATCCATTGTGCTTTATGTTATGCCTGCTGCCATAATACCTGTCTGTCAATTTGGTTTGGTTTGGTTTTGGATTTTTTCACTTGAATAACACCTTTAGTTTCCCACAGTATCTAGAAATGTGAGGATAAATGGTCCAGTCCTGAACTGAAAAAAATTTGATCACCATTTTTTTCCTTGGCTACAGACAAAGTAGTAGAGTTTAACTGCTGCTGCTGTACTAGATAGCCGTTACACTGCCCAGTTCATGCCTCTGTCCTAGACTGGTGTTTACTGATGGGGGCAGAAGCAGCAGGATGCTATAGAAAGACACTGCATTATATGTGGCTGAGTGTAGGCACTTGAGTGTTGGAGTTTGGCTCCACTGCTGACATCTCTTCTGCTTTCAAACTTCCCTTTCTGAACAGAAAGGTACAACATCATAACTTAAGACTGTATTTCCCCCTTTACTGAAAAAAGAATGATTAGGTGAGAAACCTTCATTCTACCTAATTTTGAGTCACAGTGGAATGATGCTTTCAAGCAGCTTTTGCTCACTGGGCCTTCCGAATAATTTTGTCATCAGGATGAGAAGGCCTCATGTGAAGGGGAAATAAGATGTGAATATTCTGGTGTCCATGAAGTAATCCTTTCATTATGCTCAGTAGGTCTCAGAGGTGATCTTTGTAAATGACAAAGACTGATTTCTGTATAGATAAATTCCTATGTAGTCACCCAACCCTCCCAGACAACCCCCATGAGATATTTGCTGTCTGCAATGTGAAAGCCCCTTTCAGTTGTCTCCCTTGCCCTAAAGTTATTTTGGTCCATTGGTCATTTTTTAATATGTTTGCTATTGTGCTTTGATTTGCTAACCCGTTCTCAGGCCTGGCTAAGCTGTTGTTTGTTATACTGCCATTGAGCTTCAAGATAGATACATAAAATTATTCTGTTTTCAGAGAAAGAGGCTGTTGCCACCAAATGGCTGTGACAATTTACAGGGAGGGGAGCTCTTATATGAGAGACAATTCCTTAAAAGAGTCGAAAAAAGCAAGAAAGAAATATTGCAGTAACTCAGAGAGCAGAACTGGACCTTGTTACCTTGTTGAAGAAAAGAGAACTAAACCAAAACCCTGTTACGAACACAGGCTGATAGATTAATTTTGCTGTCTCTTCAGCTTTTGCTGCATGCCAGCATTCCCTGCAAAGAGTGAGATTAAAATGAAAAGTACGATTTTGCCTTTTCCTGTTTGCAAAGGTCCAGCCCCTGCTCTGTCCCCACAAAATTATAGGAAAAGGAACGTAGCTTTGAGGTGTCAGAGCACAGCAGATCCATTTAGCTGCCAGAGTACCATGTGCAGAGTCCAGTCCCCCCAGTTTCTGTCTCTGTTTCCAGTTATTGCATTAAAGTGACATGGTCTGTCAGAGCGATGATGCTGAGGGGTAGTGTTGCACCACACAGTTCCTTTTTTGCTAAGTGGCCATCTGGGACAGTCCTCATTGGTTTATGTGCTGTGGCCTTGCTATCCAGAAAGTTAGCTTGTTTCAGAAAGCCGTACTTATCTCCAGGTGTAGGAGGTGTATTTTCCTGTTTCCAATGTGAAAACTGGTGTTAGTTAATTGGGTGGCACCTTGATGGGTCTTGTGTTTTGCCACCATCACTTTCTGCTGCTACTTCCCTTCTCAGATTTTCCTTTACACCACACCCATTGACAGTGGGTCAGCCTAAGGAACCCAGGGGAAATAGCCCTTGAAAATCTGGACTTGGGTTCTTCCTTCATACTGTCCAGCTGTTTCCATTTAGCTTTCTGTTCTCTATTTTATTTCTGTGTAGTTTTCATTAATGGGTTTATATTTGCTACTGTTGTTTTCTCTGATTGGCAACAGATACCTGGGTCTGTTCACTGACATTTGGATTAGCAAACCCTTCTGTCTAGGATTATTCCTGTTTCTGAGTGCACTGGAGTCTACTGCCTGGGTAATTTCCTTTGCTTTGGCCATGTAACACTCAACCTATTTTGCTCTGGCTGCCTCATTTCTGGAAGCTTGCTTCAGACTTCATTGGGTTTATTGCCCACACTGTGTGAAACTGCAGTTCATTATTGTCATCGTTTTATGAAAATAGTCCCTAAGTGCACCCGATTCTGAACGCTTGACTGCAATATTCCGCAGAGATCTACTTTATTTTTATATTGGTCAAAGCCAACAGTAAAGCTGCCATTAGCAGCCAAGCTAACCCTTTGTGAAGTGCTGCCATGCTTTCCCAGTGCCTGGCATTTAGTTGTTGGCTCTTGAATGCTGTATTTCAACACTGGCTACAATGCTGCTTTTGCATACTAGGGGTAAAATGCGCTTCTACTGTACAGGAAGGAGCATTAAGACAAGCTGAAATACAGTTCTATATTTAGAGCTTCATGCATTCTTTATAAGTTGTGTGTTATCTTTTCTGATCTGAAATGGAAAGAAATGCATTTGGCCTTTATGCCATATATTAAATTTTAGAGTGTTAAATAGTAAGGGGAAATGTATATGAGTCGATAAGGGATCTTTAAGATGTAAAACATGCTGCTTACATTCCTCAGATCTATAGTAGAGTTAATGTCTGGTTTATGTGTGGCTTAACTGTTCAAAATTGTGTGTATTTTAATGCCAGGCTCATAAGGATGCTATAATGAAATGCAGATTCCTGAGAATATTACAGCAAAGTAGGAGAAAGAGAGAAACTAGAAACAGCATTTGTGATTAGTAAGGTGTGACAATTTGTTGAGCCTTTGTGATGATAGACCAGTGTTGTGAAGTAGATGCAAAATACAGTTTTAGCACTGGTGTTCTGTTGGTATTGTATTGTTTATTATATCTGTTGTTTCATACAGTACTGTGGAGTATTTTAGGGTTTGTCATGCCTTTATGTTGAGCTTTTCCAGGGAAAGTGGGAAAAGATGTGTACAGCTGTATTTATCTTGTGTGTGAATGACTGTTCTTGAAGTACAGGCCTACTGAGAATCTCGTTTTAGTGCGAGTGAAGCTCTTTAGATAATCACATCTGGATATTTTTAACAGCCCTTGGTAATATCCTATCCTCTTCTACTCTAAGTACCTTTGAAAACCTCCCAAGTGCTCCAGGAAAATGCTTTGGAGCAGAGCTATATGTGTAGCAACTTCAGGTATTATCAAGGAAAACTTCAGATAATAAAAGAAGTTCAAACCTCAGACTTCCTGGTCTTCTACGACTAAGGCCCATTGGTTTCATCACATAACTTTTATAAAGGACTGACAATATGCAACATTCTTACCAAACTTACTGTAAAGGAATTAATTTTGTTAGCTTTTTGAGACAGAGTTCACCTGCTTACTTGCTGAGTAGGGCTGGTAAGCTGGGTGTGAGTTAAAAATCATGACCTCAGTCATATTAGCACCATCCAAGTGTGTGAAATGGACAGATCTTCTGCTTGAGGCAGGGCCTCAAGCAAATAGAATCAAACTATTAATGTAAACAAAACAGTTAAATTTCTTTAACAGGTCAGCATTGAGTTTAATCAAGGAGCAGAACCTTTTAAGTATCATTTTCCTTCTGTATCTTGTAAAAAACATCGCGCTCATAATAGCAGATTCCTTTCCCAGAGACTGATTTTACAGCAACTCTAAGTAATTACACACATCTGGTGATAACTTTAAAAACTGCTGTTATAAAAAGAGCTAAACTAAAGACTGCAGATTCCCTGTGCTATAATAGATCAGGTTTTGGAGCCATATCCATTGTGACACTCTTCAAAGGACAAACACTGCTGCAAACTTGGAAAGACTCAACTGTAAACTTATTTGTAACATTGTTATTATTAACATCTGTGTTACAGAGATCTTAATTTCCCTGACGGTGGAAAAGCAGCATGAAAGATTTTGCTGCACACCTCTAATTAAGTTCAACTCAGTTACAAGCAGTGTTGTATGGTGGAAATGTCACATCACATCGTCCTTGACTGGACTGATAGTTAATCATCACAGATGAATTTTCACAGTAGTTTTCAAAATCCCAGCCGTAACAGAATCACACATGTGGCTATGTTTGTGCAAAAAGCAGTAATATACATTGCAAAAATGTGTTAAGTATGCATTTTTCATCATATAGTTCAGAAGTCTGTCACATGCTCTTGGTTAGCTCATAAACCCCTGACCATTAATCCATCTTCCCTTCTCAATTCAAACATCCCACACATCTTAGTAGTGTCATAGAGCTGTCATTTCGTGAACAATCCAGAAGAGAAGAGTTTCCTTTATGTCCCAAAACAGACATTCCAACCTACCCCCAAAATTTCAGCACAATGTTAAGTACTGGATTAGTGGCAGAATTAGCGTTTTAGAATTGCCAAGCCACCACACAGAGAAATGGGGATCTTGGGACTTGTGTGTTTCTACTATATATTGTGAGGGTTTGGCAGTGCTTTTGTTTATTCCCAGTTACTTTATCATGCCATTATGCCCTTATCTGAATGCCTCACAATCTTTTGGGTCCTCAGAGCCCTTTTGTGAGATAAAGGACTATTCCCTTATCACAGGTTGGGCAACTAAAGCCAAAATTTTCAAAGTCACTTAGTACATTGTACACTGCATTAGGGGCAGACAGGGAGAGGTAGAAGAAGGGAAAGTTTTATCAGTGGGGACCTCCAACAACAGGATCCTCACCACCATAGTGATGAGGCTCTCAAAACGATCAGCACTATAAATACATATCTGTATAATTAGTTACAGAGGGGTTTTTTTTTTGTATTTCCAAATGTCAACGAAATCATTTGGGGAGGGGAACAGAAATGGAATCTGTGTGCCTTTGGGGTTGTCCACTGAGCTAGATATGAGGCATCAGGCTTTGTAAGCAGGAATAAAGGCCGGTCAGCTGGGCAAAAAGTCTGACTGGTGTGGACACACATGCTTATGATATGTGCAGAACAGAAAACGAACTTGTTTATGTATCCATGTGTGTGTATGTCGGGGGATCTGCATTAAAAAATCAGTCTTTGTATTTTACTAGACAAGAAATAGACCCATTTGCAAGTCAGGACCAAATCTTTTTGCCATACTTTTTGTCAACCCCTGCTTCACTGGGTTCATGGTGATGGGGTAATAGAACTGAATTTAAAACACATTCTAGAAATGTTGCTAGAGCATTTCTTATAAAGTACCTTCCCGAAAAGCTAGGCACCTTACTAGCATCAGTTCAATTACAGGACCCAGAGGGAAGGGAAATTAGAGGTAATAATTTTAGATACAACCCCAGGATGTACTGTGTGTGCCTCTGAGCCAGGAAAACCACAAAGAGCTTAAGTCTGGAATATAGTAGCTAGCCCCTTCCCAAGCAGACTGCTGCAGTCTCAGTGAAAGCCTCACAGACACACTGCAATGCATACACCTAAAAAGCAGCACCAGTGGCACTTAGCTATTCAGATCTGATTCTCAAGAATAATTTGGGTTCAGGAGGGCAAAAATGGTACACATTGTGGGGATAAATCCTAAGTATCGGAGCTTTGGTTCCATATCCCACTGGAATAATTTCTTATTGCCATTTACTGTAATGAACCAAACCTGTACTTGCCATTTCTTGAAGTTCATAGGATGTGTTGGCCTGGGTAAAACACTGGACTTGTACAGTCCACAGGATCACGAGCCTATGTAATTCTTTTATAGGATGTGGTCCTAGAAGCAGTACTCATCTGTAATGACTGTAGTGGCTTTCATTATGAAAGAAGATACTGTTTAGTGAACGTTTTCTGTAATGCTACTGGACAGGGCAAAGTGTACCTGTGTGTTTATGCGCATGTTCTCAACTCTATTCCAACACATCAATATTGGAGGCATTTTCTTCCTCCGTTTTAATTCCTAACTTTCCTTGCCCCAGTTCAAAGTAGCACAGAGAAGAGAGGAGGAGTCACTTAGCATTTGAGTATGGAACCTGCTGTTGTAAATCTCAGCAGCCAGCCGGCAGCTGACATCTTTTAATGAGAATGATCCTTTTCTGAAAACAGCCAAGTTCCTTCTTCTGGGTTCTGCTGTTGCCAACAGACTGCTATAGAAAGACTCTCAGGGACAAAAATAGGTTAGAAAACAGTAGCAGAAAGGGAAATAGTATTGGCTGCAAACCTGTCAACCCAAATCAGATGTTAGCTTCCCTTTTTTGCTTCCAATTTAGTAGAAATGTGCCAAGGATTTGAAAATGTGACTTTTCATCAGCTATGATCCTGTTTTTCACTCTCTAAGTTAAAAAGTGCTATTATATTAGTGCTCTCTTCTGAGTTTCTAAAGTTAAAGAAAAGTGTCTTGTTTTTAATAGGCTGGAAGTATAACAGCATGACAGTCATTTGCACCTGAAACTTCCTTTTCCTCTCACTTCCTTCCCCACACCCTATTCAAATCCACAAAGGCCTTTTTCTTGTCAAGCAGGAGAGCTTTTTGTGTGGTCAAATTGTTTTTTGCAGGCACTAATAATTCTGCCTGCTGTTAAGCTTTCAGTATACAAACGCAGGGCATGCTCTTTATATGCCTGATATATATATATATAAATATATATATATTTAATTTTAGATAAAAGAACAAAACTGAAAGCTCCACAAGGGGCAGGGACAGAAGAAGTTGTCTGTAACAGACATATCCCGCTTGCTTATTCCATGAAATTGTCCATCTCGGGGCTTCTTTCAGCGCTGCAGATCTGGAAGCATGCAGCACAACTTAACAGGCTTCCAGTGATTTTTGGAGTTCTCCTTAGGCTTCAGCTTTGGGAAGCAGGCAATTTGAGTGGGAAATTCAGCTCACTTTACTTTTTTCTCAAAGCAAAGTCTAAGGTCTCAGAAAAAAGCCTAAAACTGTGACACCCCTCTTGGCTAGAGATAGAAGGCAGAGTAAAAGCATAATTTAAAACCCTTGTGATTTTTAACCTCATGTCTTGGTTGCCTCTTGGGAAGTGGATGAGCCCCAGAGTCCACATATTATTTTGGAGTGCTTGCGTTTAGCAGTCCTGAGCAGACAGGTAGGCAGACATCTGATGTTTTAAAGACATGATACGCCAGAGGCAGACACAACTGTATACACATAGTACATAGAGACAAGCTGGTTGGAGGCCCTGTGTTATCTCTATAAATTGCCAAAGGGAATGAAATTCAGAGTAAATGCTCAGACTTTTTGATTAAATCAATCCATTGCTACTACTCAATGCATCTTGTGTTCTCTTTTATTGCAGCACATTACCCTGCAATGGTTGATACCATAAATGATCTATATAATCTTCTGGAGCTCTGGGTGAAATTAGGACAAGCTGCATTCATTACCTTCAAATTTCATTACATTTTTTTACGCCAATGAGACCTTTAGCATCCTCTTAAATGTCTTTTTCTATATTTATTATATGTGAAGATAAAGGAATTCAGTAATTGTGAAGGAGGTAGGTGTGAAGTCAAGCTAAAGTGGATGCTAGGTTAAAATGAAATTTCTGTATAGGGGACCTACCTGTGATGGAAGAAATAGCAAGATTCCTATATATTTTTATTCTTCTGTGTCCTTTTCCATATTTATCAGGTTGCCTGGTAGGGAACAGGCCATTGTTTAATTTCGTGACGCAGTCTACTAGCCCTGCTGTCAAGACCTGTGGACAGCATCATAAATTAAAACCTTCATTTGGGGAATTGGTACAACAGGCTCCAGGGTTGCTTCAGGCTCTTCAGGCAGCAGAATGAAAACTGAGAAACTAAAGCATACTCAATCTTTCTGCCTTTCAAAGGAACACACCAGTGTTCTTAATATTGTCCTGGTGAAATTGTCACATTGCTTTAATGCAGTGAAAACCCCAGTATAATCAATCCTCCATGTATGGCACACAGGATAGCATATGCAGGCATTCAGAGCTGCCCAAGTCCTTGCTTCTGTGGAGGTCTCTGGAGTTGCACAGCCAGCCTGTCTGCTTCCCTCAACCCCAGCATATCAGTCACAAATGTTTCATCAAGTTAGGAGCTCTTTAGGTTGGAGGCAGACAGTTGTCCTGGCCTGGTGCCCACCACTAAAGTGAGCAAGAGACACTGCAGAAAGTTGCTGACCATAAAATATATGCACGCACACATATGCACTCTGGGAAGAGGCAGCTAGACTTCTCAGCCTGTCTTTATCAGTTCAGTAGTTCTAAAGAAAAACAGGCAAAAGCCTCAACAGCTGTAGCTGAACACTGAACTCTGAGAGCTTGTATAGCAATAGCACTGTGTACTTTACATGGGTAGGTATACAGGGAAAACAAAACCAAGACAGAACAGCAATGCACATATATGAATGTGTATATGTGTGCAAGCTTTTTTGTATCTGCACAACCTTTTCATTCCTGCCTTCTCCCTTGACTTAAATTGTCATGTGGCTGATAAAAGCAGCACAGTCGCTAACTGAAACTACTTGCAGCTGGAATGCTCACATTTCCCAAATATCTGCACATCAATCAGATACCGAAGCCTGGCCTTTCCTGGAGGCGCTTCCTGGATGTCCAATCAGTCACAATGCCAAGCAAATTCCTCTCCCAATTCTCAACAGTTAAGATTTTAATCAAGCTAACTGTGAGTTCTTGCCTTTTCTATTAAGGTGGACTTCAGTCTGCCGAGATTTGAGCAGCACTGTGCCATGGCTGCCCAGTTGTGGCACAGCATTGCGCACAGCTTGGATGCAGCTGTGAGCATAGCTCCTTCTTGCTGAGAAATCCAGGGCATGGTTCTTCTCCTAATCCCCAGGAGGCAAGTGGAGTGGAGGGGCTATTGTCAGCCTTAGAGGGAGAAATGGGGACATGCCGAGGACTGAAACCAGCCATTGCCCCAAATGTGACATGTGGCATGCCGAAGGTTTTCTCAGCCCAGTGTGCTGCCTGGAGCAGTTCTGTGAGGCTGGAGTTTTTCCAGAGGAAGCTGAGCCCAGTGGGACAGGTTTCAGCCCCCTGAGGCCCCTCCTCACTTCACCATACTGTGAGCTGTAGTTTAGTATTCCTGGCCAATGGAACTTGGTACCATTTGCCACTCCATACCAGCAGTAATACAAGGGAGAAAAACCTTGCAAGGGATGACAGTAAAGTAGGGTCAAGATTGAAAGGAAATGGTTAAAGGCCGCTTTGCAAAGAATGATGGTTCAACCTTTATTTTGCAAAGATTCTTGACCACACAGCTCCCTCTTTTGAGCAGTAACTGATGTTTCAGGAATGGCTAACTATATCCAGCTTTGCAGAAAAGGCGGTCCTGATGGACACCAAGTTGAACATGGGCCATCAGAGTGCCCTTGCTGCAAAGAAGTCTAATGGTATCCAGAGCTACATCAGGCATATTACATCAGACTGAGTGATGTGATCCTTCCCCTTTAATCAGCACTGGTGAGCAACATCTGGAGTCCTGTCCTCAGTTTTGGGCTCCCCAGTACAAGAGAGACATGGACAAACTGGAGGGAGCCCAGCAAAAAGCCACAAAGATAATTAAAAGCATTTCACATGAGAAAAGGCTGAGAGATGTGGGAGTCTTCAGCCCAGAGAACAGATGGCTCAGGGAGTGCTCATCTATGTGTACAAATACCTAAGGGGAGGGTGCAAAGAGGACTGAGCTAGGCTCTTCCCAGCAGTGCCCAGTGACAGGATCAGAGGTGATGGGTGTAAACTGAAAAGTAGGAGGTTCCCTCTGAACGACAGGAAACACTTCTTTCCTGTGAGGGTGTCCAAGCACTGGCACAGACTGCCTAGAGATGCGAAGTCTCCTACTCTGGAGATAAACTGAAGCTCCCTGTCTGGACATGGTCCTGGGAAGCCTGTTAAGGGTGTCCTTACTTGAGCAGGGAGGTTGTACCAGATGACCTCCAGAGGTCCCTTGCAACCTCAACCATTCTGTGGTTCAGTGATTCTGTGAAAAGCTTTGTTCTGGCTGTAGTTTGCTTGGTTTTCTCCAGCCATGTTCATTTGAGTTCCATGCTGAATAAAAAAGAGGAAAGCAAACATAAACATGAAGGAAACTTACAGAGGGGATTCCCCATCTGAAACTGTTCTTTCCCTCCCCCTATTGTCTCTTTGTCCCACAAGGAAAGATGCTGATCAAGGAAAAAATGCTGAACATAATCCACTGATCTAGTAATCTGACTCAAACCCAACATCGGTCACCAAATGACACTGTTGTTCTCTCTGTCCCATGCAAGAATACACACACTCTCCTCCCACAGTTCAGGCAAGTATTCCAGAGAAACAGCACTGGTGTGTAGTGCACATCAATTCTAATTTAATCTCAAATAGAAAAGTGAATATATGACTCTGTGATTCTTTTTCTTCCCCCCCCCCCAGCCCTTGCCCTGGTTGTCGTTGGGAGGCACTGAGAAATCCATATGCACGAAAGCAAGACAGCTGGCCTCTAGTTTCCAGCCCTCTTTAGCAAAGATTTGGTTGATGGAAAACTTGGACCAAACGTGAACATTTTATGAATGATAGCTTAAAATCAGGACAATCACTCACTGTTTTTCTACCCACTGCCTTTCTCTTTTACACAGCCACATGATGCTTCTATTAACACCCTGACTGGAAGTAGCCTCTTGTATCCCTTTTAAGCTTTAAGTACTGTTTTACCTGCTCAGAGTAAGAAACCAAACGGGCTGTTTAGACCATTAGGGTGTTCTGTGTCTGCCTCTTTATGTAACTACTATTTGTTTCTCTGTATAGGGCAAGGGAACCTTTGTGCTGCAATTGCTTTGCAGATGGCATCAGGAAATGTTTCTTTTAGGAGTTTTCGCTTGGCTTCCTGTACTGAGGGTAATCCTTAGTTCGCATCAAGCTGTCATCTGCTGTATTCTCCCTTGCAAGATGGGATGTGGTACACCTTCAACAGAATAGCTGCAATGGGATGACTCAGGCTAAAATCACTTAAAGTGACCGTGACAGCCAAATGGAATTGTGGCACCAGCACAGGCCAAATGCTAAATAACATTTAGAGAAACTAAATAAAGTGGTTCGGCCCAAAGACAATGTGGAAGCGAGCATTTGGCAATTGCTCTTTTTAAGGAGGTATATTTTTAGTGGTATTTTTATATCATGCAGATATTGCAAATATGAATTGCTCACCAGTGAACACTCATCTTGTGAAGATTCCAGCCCTAACTGGATCTTACTTTCTCACATAAATGGAATATATCACAGAAAAAATAGGACCATCCCCACATGGTCAGATTTTAGCAGAAATTAAAACCTTAAATATCTCCCATTTATTGCTCTGTTGTTAACCGGTGAAGTTAGCGAGCCTGGAAAGATGCCAGTTAGCAGCTAGCATACCGAAGAGTCACTGGCTGTTCTTGTTCTTAAAGACAGATTTCTTTAGCTAGGGAGCTGTGCTCATGCAGGGTTATCTTGAAGAGATAAACATTCTATCATATCTTTATCATATTATCACTTAAAATTCAGGAATGTCGTGGCGTCTTAGCCAGGCTGAGGCTCTATTGCATAAGGCCCAAAGCAGACAGGAGTCTATGAACAGTCACAGCCTTTGCAGTTTAGTCTGAACAGGTTTTTTTTTCTGAAAACCATAGCTGCCACATAGAGATTACTGCCTGAAAATCTCACTTTATTTTAAAAGGAGTGTGTTTCTCGCCCGCAGTGCCTGGAAATGAAAGTCCTAAATGCTCCAGCACCAGAACACATATAGAAAGACTGTAAAATGAAATTGCCTGCTTTCATGGTGTTAAGTCAGTCCTGTGATTGATTGAGGAAAGGAGAAGGTGAGAGGAAGAGAAGGTGTTATTGAGGGTTTCTGAATGCTGGATTTGGGAGAACTACAGGTTGGTGTTCTTCCTCCCCATTCCAAAAGGTAGTGGTTTTAAACAGACACCATCGTAATCAGAACATCTGCAGTCAGAGTAAGTAAGGCCAGTAAATACTAATTTTTGAGACCAGCATCTGTAAGCTGCTGCATCATGACATAAAAGGACTCTGGTACCCAAGGATGTTCAGGGATATTACACTTGCTGCAAAATGCAATTCATATACCATCATACTGGTGCATTCCAGCTGCTGGTCTTTGTGAGAGCTATTTCTTCAATGTCTATCCTATTTTAATTTGGCTTGTGCTGCAGCTTTGGTCTGCCATTCACCCAGAACTCACAACAGATCTAGGCAAAACCATTGCAGTTCACCATGTGAAACACTAAACCCTGTTTCTAGCACAATCAAGACACAAATCAGCTTGCAGTCACTCTTAGCACCTTCATTTCAGCAGCTTGGCCTTTTGCATGTACAGAACAGCCTGACAGCAGTGAATTTCTGCGTAGGTGCACAGTTCCTGGTCTTCATTCTCTAAAGTATTGCTACCACAACAGTTCTCAGGCATAACAAGAGACCATCTTATTTTCTTTACTGCTTTGAAGGTGTGCCATGCTGGTGTTTGCCAGACCTCTTGCTTCTGTATTCAGGCCCCACAGTTCAGATAGAAAAGGCTCCTATACATTTTGCTTCCTGACAGGCTCCTTTGGCCACTGCTCAGATGCACGTGAGTTATAGCTAGGCACAAAGCCAGTATGGCCTTCAGGTCAGCTAGTATGGACTCTCCAGAGCTGGGGGAGGCTCTGGAGGTAGCAAAGTCATTTTTCACACTAACCCCCTTGTGGGGTTTGTCTTGGAATTAAACTTTGCTATCTGAGCAGCGAGGTTAATGCAGTAAATTGGGCTTGTAAAGGCAAGGTTTAGGTAAATGAAAGCGCAAAGAAAGCTATGGTCAGCAAATGAAATGAAACGGAGAGAAAACTTAGCTTTCTTCTTTTGGAATTTATTGGTCATTTTTTGAAATGAAAGACACTTTTGGAAGTCTTTAGGGTTTTCTTTAGTTTCCCTTCCAAACAAGACAGAATCATACCTTTACATTTCTAACAAGATCACGATCTTAGCCATTCAGATTTCAGAGGCGTTCTTCTGGTTTATGTTGTTGGGGCTTTTTTGCTTGCTTGTTTTGTATGTTTTTTACTGGATGTGTTGTTTGGTTTGTTTCTTTGGGGTTTTCCCCTCTATATATCATTCTGCTGTATTTCTCTGATTTTTCACTCATCTTTCCACAGTTCCTCCTGGGCTAGAAAGCGAGTACTGAACATCAGTGTCATCAGCCCATTTCTCAAATGTTCAGCAAAGGGCTCTTCAATACTGGCCTGAACACTGTCTTTAAGAATGGTCCCATGGCATTGCCTTCCTCTGAGGAGCCACCTTTAGTCCCATCCAATGGTGCACTGAAAGAACCAAGAGGTTTTGTTCTGAAGCAGCTCCGCATTCATGGGACCAGGACACTGAAAAGAGCATGAGGCAGCTGTGGCACTGAAGGTGGTAAGTTTTCTATTTGCACATTGGAACAAAAACTGGGAACACCCATCACCAACAGAGAGAAAGACAGACTGGAAAATATTCTGTTCATGTCCATGTGTTCTAAGTTTCTGTTTGTTCTCCACCCTTTCACTACCCATGTTTTTCCTTTTTGTCTCTTTGGATAGGCAAACTGGTTTAAATATTGATCAGTGCACCTGATTTTTCACTCTCTTTCTTCTTACACTGGTAGAACTGGAGTTACAGTGGCCAAGGGGACTATTCTAGCTGAGCACATCACCTGATTCATGTAGTTTTGATTAGTGGGTTGCAAGCACGGCATACTGGGTCCTGCCCTGCATCATGTCATTTGTGTTAGATCAGCTTAATGAAAACCCATGAGAAGGAGAGCACAACAGAGCATTCCTTCCTCTGGCATTCACTTTCTTTTGCTGCCATTTAGCAGTTCCTACAGTGGGGTCTGTGTTTAGTTTGATAGACTCTTGTGAAAGGAAATCAAATCAGTGCTGGGATATAACCAAAAGCTTCCTGGCTTTCAGCACACTTACAGTGTAAGCATGCTTAGCTTACATAGATGGGGGTGCAAACTGCCCTGCTTGTCTGTAAAATGACCTGGGGATCTACAAAGGTCTGCTCTCTCGAATCCATCACCTGGTGTCAGAGGGCTTACATCCCCTCTGCCACAGCACACCCACAGCAGCTGGTGAGTCATTCATGTTTGCTCTCACACATGATGGGCTACTTGAACAGCCTTTTCCCCTTTCATGGGGCAAGGAGTGGCTGTTTGGATTCTTAGCAGCATGTTTGGGTAAAAAGGGGAGCTGTGTATAGAGAAAGGCGCTTATTGTAACTCATGTTTGCACTGAAAATTTTGAGAGCACAATGCAAACAGGGACATCAAATATAAGCTGTATCTCAAATATAGTTCTAAGTCTGAAAAGAGTGTGAGAGAGATGACCTCTACCTTGCTCAATGTCTGTGTTGCTAACAGGACTAACATAATGTCTACAGTTGTTCAGAGACATCATGATGGGTGGTAAATTTTCTGGTTAAAAAAATACACAATTTAAAACATTGCATCATTTAATCTCTTATTATACCACATGTTTTTATACCGTTTACCAAACTGGACATTGTGGATGCTTCAGGTTTTTTTTTTCTAAGAAAACCATAAGACATATGAGAAGCAAGCAGGAATAAAAGAAATCAAAAATTTAGAAGATAAATTCCTTCCCTCTGAATGTGTGCCTGTTAAGTATTAGAAATATGCTATGTAACTATATGCTGTGTAAGTTTCATAGAAGTAGAGCAACAGAAAGGCGAAATCATAGTGAAGTTAGGGTGGGACAGGACAAATAGCTGAGAAATGGCTGTGGGAAAATTAATCTCTGTAAACCTGCAGGTGTAAACCCAGGAATCAAAGTAAGAAAATAAATATGAGAGAAAGCTTAAATTAGGAAATGAATAATAGAATAATCTCTAAAGGATGGTGGTCTAATTTTACACATTCGACACTTAGATGACATTGGTCACAGGATTCTTCAGTCATGTACAGGGGTTAGGAAGTGCTTTCAAAGTGCACAGCAAATATACGTGAAGACATGATGTTGTGGTTGTCCTGAGTAAGCGAAAGAGTTGAAGAAGAAGGCTTTCAGTAAGTTTGAATCTGTCCCTCCTATGTCCCTCCTGACAAGAGCCTCTGGTTCCTTATGTCATGCTCCTTGAAGCACACGGTTTATTTTCCTAGCAGGCTCTAGTTACTGAGCATCGACTGGCATTGTTTTCCTCAGTGGATTTGTGAGCCTACAATGTGTACATTTAATGATTTTGTAAAAGGAGCATCTGAAGTGAGTAACTATTTGGGAATGGGTCCTAGGCCTCTTCACTCACATTGTTTCACAAGACTGTCTTCTGTGTCAGCAAAGAAATTACGTTTAAAAAGAGTAAACTAACTAGTAAGTGGTTCTAAAAGCTATAGAAAGAATCTGTTCAACTGAAGATAAATAGATCCAAGATAAGGGTCCTTTTTGAACTAGAGAGACTTGGAATTGTTATAGATATGCAATTCTTCTGAGTTCTCTGTGGAAAGATTGATGACAGAATTGATCCTGCTTTCAGTCAAACCTGAAATGCCGCAAACCTCCCTTTTTGTTTACAGTGCCAATCTCTCTTTTGGTACCTCTTCATTTAGGCGACCAGAAGTAAAGAAGCACAAAGAACAGTGCTCTTTGAAAGCATCTCAGTTTTACCTAAAATAAGCAGATACAGCTGTCTCAGAGTTGTCAGTATCATTTGGACTTTTCTGTACTCACTACAGATAATTCCTTGAATATTACAGACACTCTAGTTATCTAACTGCAAACAGCAGCTATCATTGGCAAGCGGCAAGCTTTTAAGAGTCTCTGCTGCACAACTTTTGCAAAGCTTAACCAGAACTCCATTCAGATTCAAATCATGGTCAATGAGCAAAGTCCATTCTTTACAGCAGACAAATGAACATTTCTCATTCTATTCTCCCTTCACCTCAGCTTACAAGGGTCATTTATCAGCTCTTCCTGAGATATAGGAAATGCCTTGTTAATTTGGGCATCTCTGTCACAGACTATAGAATCATAGAATCATAGAATAGTTAGGGTTGGAAAGGACCTTAAGCTCATCCAGTTCCAACCCCATGGGCAGGGACACCTCCCACTAAACCATGCCACCCAAGGCTCTGTCCATCGTGAAACTCTGATATATGCAGGTTGCCAGTAAAACATAGAAGAAAGCTGCATTACTGTTGGCATCACCTGGGAAGAACTGAACGTAAAACTGCAAACCACAGTTCTTGTTTTGGGAAGTTCTGGAAGCACTTCCACTCATCTCAAAGTGCAGAGAGACAGAGGGGCTACTCTCAGTCATCACGTAACACACCTCCTCCGGGCACGTGCAGGACTACATCGAATAAACTAGATGTGCCTGCATTTGTTTGTTGTTTCAGCCAAGTGCTGTGAAGTCAGAAAAGGCGTAGACAAACTCTGGAGACATTGAAATCTGTTTTGGGTCTTGTTTTGTTTCATGTTTTACTTGGGCCTACTCAGAGTTTTCTTCCCTCTTTCTGCAGCAAGGGCCTTGATTTATAGCAACATGGAAAGGCAGTCATCTAGACCTGCCCCAGTTGGATTACATGCAATGGAAAGTGTGTTTAATTATGAAAAATTAAAGTCAGGCGGATGTGTTTAGACTAAGAATACAGGCAGTTTCTTGGCTAGAAGCAAAGCTGAATAAAAAGGATAAGAGTTCTAGAACAAATGCGAATGATTTATTTACATTTTTTTTAGAATCTACATATGTTTTCACTTAAAGCTCTTGGGAAGGTCATTTCAAAGGTTGGGCCTCCTGGCTGTTCACATTCATCTCTACCTCTACTCCCTCTGCTTGCAACCTGAATGTTAATATACAGACCACAGCAGAAAGAAATGGGTATCAGGTGGGACATATCAAGTGACACAAAAGATGAGCCACAAGAAACAAGTTTTAAATTGATCAAGTATTGTGAGGTCTCTCAGTAACGTTCATTGGAGTGTTTTGCACAGTCTGGGCCACAGAAGTTTCCTGGAGAGTTTCTAGTTTTGCTGCCAATGAGGAGTAAAATTTATAATCTTAAAATATATTCTTTTTAAGCCTTCATATATCACTAAATGGAAAAAAAAAAATCAAACATTTTTTTCCCCAGTAAGTTTGCTTTAAGGCTTCAAAGGTTTTTATGTTTGGTGTTTTGTTTTGTTTCTGCTTTCTTTACTATACTTTAAATGTGGGTTACACTTAATCTCCTCTTTAACTCTCTAAAGCCTCAGTAATCCTTACCCTACCTTTCTGGAACACCAAAACTCAACAGTGTCGTTGATCTGCAGATTTGAAAATGGGCCATTAGAGCTATTCATCACAAATGACGAAGCCCAGTTTAAACAGAGGACAGTGCAAGTATATGCCATCCGGAGTCAGATTAAATATCTGGCTGCTGTAACAGTTCTGTCTTAGTAATGTAGGATCCGTGACCAATTTTCAGGATAGCGCAGGAAAAAAATCAGCAAAGAAAACTACAACAAGGGAAGGGGACAATCTGGATTTCTTCAGCCAAATCTTCTTTAGGAAGGGTGATGCTCATGTCAAAGAGCTCTCAGGCTGCAGTTCACCAATGAGGAGGGGCAGGGATCACCCTGCCTACAGTTTACCTTCTCTAAAGAGCTGTTATTACTATATAGCCACCTCAGGCTCTGAACACAAAGGTTAAAGCTCTTATCTGTAGCTGGATGTCTGGACTGAAGGGTGAGGTAAGTGGAGGCTCTGATTATTGTCTGAGAGCTTTGTGACAGCCAGAGGAAAGACCAAGGGGAGAGACTGGGGGGCAGAGCCCTGCCTTGTAAGTGATTTTGCCACTCTGGACCTCAGAAAAAAAATAGAGACTGGAGACTTCAAACTCCTTTCTGAGTGTTTTGATGTTCCCATGCCAGGAAAATGCTGTATGTCATTAAACAAAAACAAATACAAACTTCCCTGAGCACCGTGCTGCTTGGCACATGATGTGTGCAGACTCAAGACAGCCCAAGAGAATTCCACTTGAGTTTCAAACACTAGAGAAAGATTCACAAAATCATGGAAGAACATCTAGCTTGCGATTGCAGAAGATTTATGGCAGCTTTCTAAACAGCAGACCTTTGCCTCCATACATGTAGACCTGTATACACCTGTAGTGCGCACAGGAAACTGTATCAGTACCAGGACAGTGGTTTTGCAGATGATTGTAGCAGATACAGATACCTCTGGTTGCTTTAAGTTCTATGTTTTGAGCCCTATGGAGTCTAGTAGTTCATCCACCCTCAGCTGGAGGATGACTTTTACCATCTGCACATTTAGTACTACAACTATAGCATCTAATGCTGTTGGAGCTTTTCCTTTAAGAATTCAGTGTGGTGCGCCTCTAATTGCTAAGGAGAAATAATGATGATATGAAGAATCACCACAGTGTTGGTTTTGTCAGCCACACCTGGATAATCCCAACCTGTGAACTTTCTGTCCCGTCTCCAGGAATGTATGGCTGTGAGACAGAAAGCAAGCAGTGAATGCCAGAACAGGCAGGTAATCACTTGGCAGCAGGCTCCTTTGGCTTAAGCTTTGAGCCAGAAAATGGACGTTTTCATGATAGCAGCATACAGACAGAAGATTACTTGAGGGAAATAAAACTTATTCACAGCCTCTTCACAGGTGACAACCCCATATGCTTTGTGCGTTGTGCGCCACGTGCTTGTGTCAGTTGCATCTTCAGAAACTAACAGTTTCATGCAAAAATGGTTTCCTAGATATGAGTGGAGGAAAAAGAAGCCCTCCATTAAGTAATGAATCAACTGCATCACAGCAAACATTAATGCTGATGATTTAATGCCACACAGAAAATGGAAATGTAAAAAACAAACCTAATTTGGGGGATTGAAGAAACATGAATGATTACATTGAAAAAAAATGCAATATTATTGTTTTCCTCCTTGCTTGCTTTGTACTAGACAGGAACCCATTTACATCAGGTAAGGTCTATTTCTAATCCTCTCCTTAAGCCCCAGCCCTCTACCCAGGAGAATTTGTACTGAAGCAGAAACACGTCAATCATTTTGGCCAATTAAGCACAATAATAAACATGAAGGAAGGAAATAAATGTGGGCGGTATTGCCAGGATAAGGAGAGCAGTGTCTAAACATTTTGAAAGCTTGTCTAGATTGCGAGGTTAGCTCAGTGAAAATTCATATGCATTCTTCTAGGTCCAGGGCATATTCCTGCTCTATAGCTTATTCATTTCCTGTACAGATGACACATGTGTTCAGTATGTGGCAAATGGTAACAGGATTACATTTCACACATATTTCCCCAAGTTTTTGTTTCCTGAGTACTCCCCATGCTTCTGTAGCATGTTTCAGCCTAACAGCAATTCAGATGATCCCTGGGTTTATCAGGAGCCTTGCGAAATAAATCAAGTGCTATTTGCATGCAGCAAGCTCACTAGGTATGCTGGTAACAATGGTCTCAGTGATGCTTTTAGCTGACAAGAAGATAGTTAAGAAATTTCTGCTTGATTTTTAGCTGTTCTTCAAGCTTATCTTGTCAATGGTAACACGTTTTTGTCTGACATCCAGAAGAACAGTGTCACTGATTTGCAGAAGGCATAAAAAGTTCTTCTGAATTGTTATTATTTTTATTGATGGCCTGCTTTTCCTCCCTCTGCCTGTTCAGTGACTCTTCTGTGTTAATCAAGTGGACCTGTGGCAGGAATTTATGCCTAGCGCCACAGGTAAAGCAGATGACAGGAAACAAGCTGTGCAGATTGCCTCTGAAGGCGACCAACACACACACACTGGAATGTATGGGCTTATACTGACATGCAATTAGAAAAGGAAAGGTAAATTTTGAATAAATAAAGTAGCTGTAAGATGGAAAAGCAGCCTGACATTAGCTGAAGGCCTAGGCGCTCTCTCTAGCAGTAGCTCAGCTCCCGAGATGCTCAGAACTTTGGGAGGAAAAGCCCATGTGCAGTCTGTACACATCCATGGCATCTCTCGGGGGTCAGAGAGCAAGAAGAAAGAAGATGGGGGAAGCCTGGCTTGCTGCCAGCGCGCATTTTCATTTTGAACAAATGTGTGTAAAGAGTTTAGACAGAGTCCCTGTGGACAGTGTTTATTTGCTCAGCTTCAAAGGATGCCGCCACAGAAGGACTGTAATGAAATCTGGTGCAATTATCCCTTTCAAAGCCAAGAATAGACTTTTTTTACTCTTCTGGAAAAGACTGATGGCGAGGTGAGAATGGACCTGAACAGTCCTTATATTGAGGCATAATATGCCATCTATCATTTCCATTTTTGGGAACTCTGGTCTGGCCTTTGCTTTCTAACCATGAATGGTAGGTGCAGGAGTCATTTTGCTTAACGAGCTGGTCCCCTCGCCGCAGCTCTTGACACATGTTGGTGCAGGCTGGTTGTAGGCTAGCTCTAATTCATGAATTATGGTTTTATTTGCCTTTTATCATTCCTTTTGGTTGAAGCAGTGTTGATAAATACCATATCACCTAAACACTGAGATGGTGGAAAACAAGTTAGGGATGCTGTATGCTGGCAAATCCTTCCTGCTATCTCCCTGTCTCCCCAGGCTCGGATACCTCTATACAAACACCTGTAGTATGGGGAATAAATGCGGAATTAGAGGTGTGTGCATGTCTACAGGGATCTGTCATTAGCATCATAGAAATATGTTGGAATGGCTCCTATAACTGCAGTGTTGGAAGGGAAGGTTACAGGCTCTTTAGGAAAGACAGTCCAGACAGATAGAGAGGTGACTAGTTAATTTGAGAGGAAAAAAGAAGCTTAGAGAAGATTGAAGCAAGGACAGACAGCCTGGGAAGAATACAAGAACGTTGTCCAGGAAGCTAGGGAGTAGATCAGGAAAGCTAAGGCCCAGTTAGAATTAAATCTGGCAAGGGATGTGAAAGACAACAGGAAGTACATGGAGCTGTTGGAACAAGTCCAGAGGAGGGCCGCAAGGACGGTCAGGGGCTGGAGTACCTCCCGTATGAAGCTAGGCTGAGAAAGTTGAGGCTGTTCAGCCTGGAGAAGAGAAGGCTGTGTGGAGACCTCATAGCAGCCTTCCAGTATC
>JAOEHY010028962.1:0-26309 GCA_025447955.1 Psilopsiagon aurifrons
TCTCAGGCCACAAGTCAAAAACACAGTGCTGCACCAGCTACCAAGAAAGAGAAAAATGACTGCTACTGCTGAACCCATGACAACAAGACAGAAGGAAATCTTTGGACACATGACCCCTGCCACCACAAAAATCTCTTGTGTTAAAGCAACAAAAACATAGCCCAAACCCACTGTGATTACTCCATCATAGCTGCTTGATCTCCAGGTTCCCACAGCAACTTCTTGTGTTTCGGTGTGGCAATGGGGCTTCTCCTTTACCCAGTCGCACTGACTTGAAGTCCTGTTCAGTGAGCACCACAATGGATTACCTTTTCTGAAGGAAGCTCACATGACAGACTCTGGCAACCAGAGGGTCTGTTGTTGCCTTTGCTTTCCAACAATTCCTCTTCCACCCAAAAGCGATGCTGATTGCTCCTGCATGGCAGCTTTCCCATGCTGCAGCAGCACACAAGGATAAAGTACTCTACAACGCCTGGCGTTTGGCAGGTGTCCCCATTAGCCTGCTTTATGAATGCTGCAGGATTCAAACATAGGAGAGGGTTGGGATGGGGAAAGGGGCTGAAGAAAGGAAAGCTTGTAAGAGTTTATGCTGGCTACTTGGTTGTGTGGAAAAAAACACTGCAGTTTCCATGTTATTTTAAATTCAGGTGAACCAACCAAGAGCCCTTAAATAGGAAATATTTGGAGAAGTGAAGTCATTAAAAAAAAGACGATGGGTGGGGATGCAATGAAGTTAAATATAGGAGGTCGTCGTGGTTTTGAGCTGTGTTTCTACTTGAAGTGTCATTTTCCAGATTCAGCATCCAGTCATCAAACAACTCCTCAGTGTCTTCAAGCCACGAACCTGAACTGACTGCTTCGCTACTAAATACCAGGCTCTGTATTTCACCCAGAAGGTGGCACTGTCTGTAGTGCTTTGGCGTCATCCTCTCACCTCCCTGTCCTGTGCGAGCAAGAGCCAGGCTGGTTGTGTGCAGGGACAGCAAGCTTTCAGAGTTGATTCATTTCCTCATGTTGCCAGATCTCGCACTGAAATTGGGCGAATTAAAACTCCTTTTGAGATAATCTGGGGTTCGAATGTGAATGTTCAATCCTTAGAAAAGGGCAATCAGCTCAGGCAACTCATCGGCGACTCCCATGGCCATTTTATTCCAGAAAACTAAATGAAAGCAGGATCCAGTCTGGAACATCTCCTTGTTTTGGGAGCTTGAAGTCTCCAGATTTGTGGAACAGCAAACTTCTTTTTCTGATATTTACCAAATTACCAGTTTCTGTTCTCATTTCAGTCTCTCCAGGGAACACCCAGAGATGCTGTGAAGTTTGACATCGACGTTGGGTACTGCCGCTTTGATTGTGCCTACCTGTACCAGAATGAGAGTGAGATTGGGGATGCAGTACGGGGAAAAAATCAAGGAGGGGGTTGTGAGGCGAGAAGACCTCTTCATTGTCAGTCAGGTACATCCTCGGGTAACTTGTCTAACATGAGGCCAGCTCTCAGGAGGAGAGGCAAGGTCCCAATCTGCAAAGTGCCAGGGGATGTAACTGCTCTGTGAATTAACTCAGGGCAAAGCATTTTATGGATGGAGGGAAGGAAGAGGTCAACTCCTAAAGAACAAAAAGGGCTGGATTTGAGAGGGATTTTTTGTAGTCCATATCCATTGTCAGCCATGGAGACAGGAACTGAGGCTGTGCTCTCAGTTGCCTCTGAGACAGGAAGCAGGGCTATTGTATTCGTGGTCACTCCCGCTGTGCTGCCGGCCTCAGCCTGTTAGCTCCTGTATGTTCTGTTGTGTTTTGTTTTTTCCCCCACAACAATAGTAGGAAAAATAAAGTAACTTCTATCTGCTGGAAGCTGGCAGGTCAATTTTCACCAGTTTTGCTTTATTTTCTTTGTTCTGTTTAATTGTTGTGTGAATCGTTGGAATTTTGGAGTATCTCATTCTCATTTTACTCAACGGACAGTTAAATGAGGTGCACAAATGTGGCACTTCCTCAAGGCAAGAAGATGTGCCATATCGTGAGCTGCCTCTGCGTCTGCACTGTGTGTTTCCCTGCCAGGGATGCTCTGTGGCTGTGAGGTTAGGAGAGCAGCTCCCAAGTTTTGTGTTACCCCTGCAGCTGCGGTCCACCTTCCAAGAGAGATCCCTGGTGAAGGAGGCATGCCAGAAAACACTTGCTGACCTCCAAAGGGATTATTTGGATCTCTACCCGATGCACTGGCCCATGGGGTTCAAGGTATTGAGACTTCTAAGTCATGCATCCAATTACCATTCAGGTCACTTTCCACTTAAAGCCTGGGATTGGACTGCCATTTGCTTATGCAGGATCAAACGGTTGTGCATTACTTAGCTCCTATTTTCCTCTTCTCCCTCTACCCCCAGGTTAAATAAATCCTCTTTTCCCCACGGTGTCACATCCCTGGCCTTCCCCCGGCCTGACTGAGGCCCATAAAACTGTCTGCCCTTCCTCTGCCTGCAGAGCAGGCTCTCAAGAGGCAGATTTTCTTGGAGATGACTCCATTCCCACAGGGACTGGTTTTGGCCACCTCTCTCTGCCCAGTACCTCCAGCTCCACGCGCTTGTAGAGGTTCTAAGAGACTCCTTTAACTGTTACAATTCAGCCTGGCTTGAACTCCCTTTTCTTTGTGATGACAGGCAGGAGGGGAGCTGTTCTTGCAGATGTAAATGGCATGATCATTCCCAGCGATACAGATTTTCTGGACACATGGGAGGTACGTTCATTGACAGGCCAAAAAATCCTTGCCTTGAAATAACAGTCTGAAAAATGTAAGGTTTCCACTCTGGGAATTGTTTTCAGCAGGTTTCTGATGTGAAGTATTCCAGATTGCTGATTTCTCCATGCCCTTGGGCTTCTTCTTGTGTTGCTTTGACAAAAACGAGGTGGTTTTATGTCTGCTGCTTACTAAACTGACTGGGCATGGCAAGAGGAAATCTTTGACTGTGTGTGTAGCCTGCAGTGGCTTTAGCTCACATATGCTGTCACTTCAGTCCCCGCACTGCTCTCTGGGTATTTACAGGTGGCTTTAGCTGTAGCCACGCTCATCCCAAGTTGCACCCGAGCTGTCCAGACCACAGGAAAGCCAACATGGCTGTGTCAATGTAGCCAGAACATCCAAATCTCCCCCCTCTAGAAAGTACTGGAACTTGCCCAAAGCCCCTCGCTAAGGCTGTGTGTGGTGCAGCACGAACAGGCAGGAGCACAGGGATACAAAACTTGAGTGCAAGCTCAAATTCTGCTTGGCTGACGGTTTGGGCTTCCTTTGCCCTCCACCCCCACTCTGTGCTCAGCATGGCGAGGCCAAAAGAAGACAAGAGACTCACCGGAGTCAGAGGAATTTGCTGAAGCGTCTTTCCTTCTGCCATATGAAGAATAAGGCTCATTTCTGTGGCTCATTTGAAGGAAAAAGAGGACATTTCAGGCTGCTGCTTATGATAGCAGCTTCAAATAAACGTGATTTCTGCTTTGGAAGAGGTGTTTCTTTTGCTCTAAATGCTGGAAACAGGTTATTTTATCCTGTTTCTTTTCTGCTGGAGGTGTCAATCTAATTATGGCTGTCCAGCTGTTTATTGTTTGCTAGTGTGAAAGAAAATAGGTGGAGGTGGGGCAACACAATACTGCGTATGCTGTGCTGCCACTGCTAAATTGTACATCTCCCTTGGGAAACTAATCAACATTAATGATCAAGTATCCTGCTCTAGCTCCTCCAGAACAGCTTCTTGTCAAGTCACAATGTTCCAAATGACAAGACTTTTGTTAGGGGATAATTATTTTGTTAGCTGAGGAATTACCCTAGCAAAACCTCTTTTATTTAGGAGCAGAAGGTCTACCTGGGGATAATTGTTCATTCCAGTATCTTAGTAAAATAGTAACAATGTAGTAATTGCTAATCTTGAATAACGCTGTAGTTTATTTTTATGATGATACATGATGTGAGAGGCTGATTCTTAGACCAGTCAATGTCCTGTACTAACATCACATCGGAAGAGGATCCCAGCCATGATGATTTTTACCACTGAAGTCTTTGCACAGGCACTCTTTCCATTAAAAAAAAGTAAGTCTTAATTCATTAGCAAGTCTAATTCTGTAGTGTTTCTAGGCTACAGAAGAGTTGGTGGATGCAGGAATGGTGAAGGCAATTGGAGTCTCCAACTTAACTGCAAACAGATAGATCAGCTTCTCAGCAAACCAGGCTTAAGGCACAAACCTGCAAATAATCATGTAAATTGCTCTCAAACACATTAGTCCTGACATCACATCTGTCTGGGGTGCTGCATTTGATGGGACAGCACTAGCAGTAAATGACCTTCTGTGTTAAGGCTGTGCTTTTTGTGTCTGCGTGGGAATACCCCTGTATTTGCTAAATGAGAAAGTAAAGAAAGATGCAGAACATTCTGTGCCCTAGTATGGATCATCACTAACAGTAAATGACCTTGTATGTTAAGGCTGTGCTTTTTCATATCTGCATGGGAATACACCTGTATTTTGCTAAATGATAAAGTAATGAAAGATGCAGAACGTTCTGTGCCCTTCCTTGTGTCGGAAGCTGCAGGCACACAAGCCTGTGGCACTCCTGGGTTGAAAGTGCAGCCTTCACCCTTCTTCTGGCTGCAGCGTAGAGCTAATGCAAGCTGAGAGCTGAGCTCCGCAATGGAGAATGTGACAGGGCTTACTCTTCTCCTTTTGTACAGTCCCTAAGGGAAAGACAGGTCCAGGGCCAGGATACACTGCTGGGGTGAATAGGTAGGACTGGGTGACATGAGAGTTGGGCGCTTCAGCTGGATGTGCACAGCTGGTCCCTGAAGCCCATTGGTATGGGGACTGTGAGAAGTCATGAAAAATGAGGCAGGCAGCTGGAGAAAGAAACTAATGTGTGAAGATTGGGTCTTGTCAGAGGCAGGGTTGGGCAAAAAGGGAAATGATCAGAAATACTGACTGACTACTAAAACCCTCATAGCTGCTGAAAGAACGACCTATTCAAGGCTGATGTGGGGCTTGGTAGGTCACCATAGTTACGTTAAACATTGAAGTACCTTCTGCTTCTGCAGACTGAGAGCCACCCCTATCTTCCTCAGGAACAGCTCATCAAATTTTGCCAGTCCAAAGGCATCTCTGTCACTGTATATTTGGGTGCCCCCCTTGGGGCACCCAACTGGCTATGGTGAGAATGCTTTGTGAAACCTTCCATCTCGGACATAGATTGGAGCCATGCAGTAAACCAGTATTAAGATGTGGATAAACCCTCACAGAGTAAACCTGATGTAATTAGAAGATTTACTTGTTCTTTAAAAATGACACACAAGCAGGAATCTCTCACAGTTACTGTGATATTCAGTTTGCTAATTCCTACCCATGATGTTACTGGAGTTTCTTATTTAGGAGAAAAAGGATCAATTGGTTGGTGAAAGTAACAAAGATAATTCTAAACTGAGCTTGGGTGAGCTTATTAAACATGTACGAGAACTTCTGAACTAAAACACCCCCAAGCAAAAGCAGCAAATGATTATGAGAACAGCAACTTTGCAGTCCTGCTGAGACAAATGGATTAGGTTTTTAAAAGGATGACTTGAAGAGATCCTGCTTTTACCCAAGTCTTCATGGCTGGGACAGGATGTTTACCAGAGCAGCTGTGCGTGCGAAGGACATGACAGCTGCTCATTCTTCAGATTAACTTTTTGGGATCTGGACCAAAGAAATGTCGAGCCTCAGCCCAGGCTGGAATGAAATACATTACAGTGACCTGTTATAGTAGAAACTGCAGGCCTCTTCTCATGCCAACTGGCAATGAAAAGGAAAGAACAAAGGCAAGGACAGGAGTGAAAAGAATGTAGTGAATTAAAGCGCACAAGATTATGCTTTCTTATTATTTAAATTGTATTTTTACACTACAGTGCTTGAGGGAGAAACTGCGGATCACTCCACTGCTTAAATCTGCTTTTTGTTTTCACAGGTCCAAGCCTGAGGATATTTCCCTTTTTCTTGATCCCCAAATTAAGGAAATTCCACTCAAGTACAAAAACCCCAGCTCAGGTTAATACTGCTCATAGTATTTTCCCTGGCAATGGGTGTTTTTACCACTTGTGCTAAAGTAGCTACTTGCAGAGGTATTATGGAAAGCTGAGTTCCAGCCGT
Organism: Psilopsiagon aurifrons; assembly: GCA_025447955.1. Lineage (NCBI taxonomy): Eukaryota > Metazoa > Chordata > Aves > Psittaciformes > Psittacidae > Psilopsiagon > Psilopsiagon aurifrons. The sequence continues at coordinate 6,151 of JAOEHY010028962.1, forward strand.
GTCCTACACACGTTGTAATGCTTTAAAAACAATACTACCTCTAAGCCTAGTTTTAATGATGGACAGAAGATTGCCAATGGCTTTGGGCTTTAAATAGCACGCTAGCCACCTCTATGCACAGCATCCCTGACTGATCCCGAACACATGATCAAGGCACTCCCATGCTGCCATCTCAAGAGACAGATAATGATTAAGCGAGCTCAGGTAATAACTGTGGAAGATTTCCTACACTGCTTTTTCTCTGTGAACCATCTCTGATAACCAGCAGAGCTGCTCTGTGTAACTGTGTAGCCATTTACGGGCTTTGGCTTTCAGAGGACACCCAGAACTTGTCCGCTGTAATTCCCTGTTTGCTCCTGCAGGTGCTTATCCACCTCCAGATTCAAAGAAATGCGAGTGTAATTCCCAAATCTGTCACCCCACACAGCACTGAAGAAAATTTTAAGGTAAAAGAGCAAAATGAGGTTATCAATGGTGTCAAACTTTACACATTAAAAATGCACTCTGCCAGCAGAACAAAGTACTCCCTTTGTAGCTAGAGCTGGCAAAATCTTCCATCTGACAGATACCAAGCAGGTTACTTCTTAATGAACACAAAGAGTTACTTTAGAAGTAAGGAGCCATGTCTCCTTCACTAGAAGGCATCGGCAGAGATTAACTTTTCCCTCTTGTGTTACAAATACGATGCAATTAGGCCCTAGCAGCACTGTAACTTTGCGGCATTCACTCACTGTTTACCACAATAATATATCTTGTAGCACAGTTCCTTGTATGCCAACAAATACAGAACTTTTCTACTTCTATTTTCAGTGTTCTTTCTGCAAATGAACTTGCACTTTTCTTCTTGCAAACTGAAGTAACTCAGCTGGGTTTGGACCTTTATTCAGGTGCTCAACTTCGAATTGGCTGAAGAGGAGATAGAAACCTTACTTGCTTTCAAGAAGCAGTACTGCATCTGTACGTTGAGTGAGTACCTCCTCCTCCACGTTTTAGCAAGATTAGATTGTCACTGGATATCATTTTAACAGGCGGCATTTGAAAACCTCACTTTAAAAGAGGGAACAGCAGCCAATATCCACTTACATCCCTATCTGCCAGAATCCAACCCTAGGGTGTATTAGAGCATTGCCTGTCTTGCACAGGTTGGCAGCACTGGGATTTTTGCAGGGATGTTGTATGTTAAGACACCTTGTAACAGATGCATGCCAAACTGCTTTCTGAAAATCAAAATCAGCAGGGAACTCCAAAATAAATAGGCAGCCTTCCACCCTTGCCTCCTCTGTTTTCTTTGGCTACTTCATATAAGAGACAGTCACTGTAAATAAACTTTTTAAGAAAGAGTTTTAAGATTTTTTGAAGTAAAAAGCTGTGCCTATGTATTTATGCCAACATTATTAAAGCAGCATCTAGATAGTACAGCTGTTAGATACAGACTGAGATCTGCAATTCATTCTGTTTTCCCAGGTTACCCACCTACCTAACAACATACTGCAGACTTAGGAGTTAACAGGAGAGTGGTTACATGTTGTAGACAAGTTTGGCAATTTCAGCTAAGCAAAAGATACAGTGCCTTTTAAGAACAAGGTCACTGGTATATGTGAAGGCTACAGAGCATTAATTTCCACTGCTCCAGGTAAATTTAGCAAACCCACATTAGTGTTTTTGCTGTAGCTCACAGTTTTAGTTCTGAAGAGTTTCTGTCAGGAGGAAAAGCTTTTTCATCTTAGCCTTGAAATGTTTCAATCATACTCTCTTTTTTTAGATGCAGAAATCACAAGGACTATCCTTTTTTAGGAGAGTAACATAGGCACCACCATCAGATCCCCCAGGGACCAGGACCATATATCATTATTTCAAGCAATGTGTAATACTTCATGTGTATTAAACCACAACGTAAGTGGAATATGCATTACAAAATGGGAGAAGATAGCTCACAGGCACTATGAAAAGTAATCTTTGACCCTGCGCTTGCTTCCCTTATTGTCCACCACAGTTATGTCAGGTCTTTATCTGTATCTTTGCTCTGCTCTTGTAGTGAAATTCTCAGTTCTAGCAAAATGCTTGTTCTCTTATCATTTAGTAATAACAGTTGAAGAAGTTTAATAAACTTCAGTGTTTGGGATTTTTGAAAAGCAGCCTTTGTCATAAATATAAATCCCACCAATTTTACAGAAATTTAGATTCTCCTTGCTCTCTCTTTGTGGGCAAAAGGTCAAAATATGCTATCTTTAAGCTGTTAATATAAGACAATCCATTTAACATTGACAGACACAATACACAGCCTTAGTCTCTTAGTTCAGGAACTCCAGCATAACAGACTAAAAGCTCTTTAGAGGACACCACTGAATTACGTTTCAGGAGCATTTTCTTAATGAGGTTTCCTATTTATGAACTGCTAAAAACTAATAAACTGGTAGGAGATTTGTATGCTTGGTTTATGATATCCACAAAAGTATATAAATACTGCCTTTCATCAGTAGAATAGCTACAGTTAAAACTGTGAATCACTCCCAGCAAATCCAAAGTCTGATAAAGGAGACACAGAGGAATTATTTTGTTTGGCAACTGTCTTATTTAACAAGCAGAGAAGTTGGGCAACTTCATAGAAGCCAACAGCAGATATTTGCTCTCTTGTACTGCTCCCTAAATACTGCCTGCTTGTGCTTTGACTCGAAGGATGTCACTGGATGTTTTCTATGGTAAAAACCAAGTCAGTGTTACTGCAACCCATACATCTGCTGGAGTTTTAACGAGGTGTGTGTTATCAAGATTTCTTGCCCTTGAACTCTAACAAGTGACTCAAAACAACTGTGATTGCTTTAGGCTCTTCCAGGCCAGTAGAACAACAATGTGGATCAGCACTGCCTGCAGAGAGGAAGGACAATTCTGTAATTAAGGTTCAGGGCTCAGATACACACTTCATGGATATCCTTTCCCAACTGATTTTCTTTGTAGTCAATAAAGGAAGTGATGACATAGCTTTGGGCTACTTTAGACCTTTGCAAGATGTCTGAATAACATATACCCTAGAAACAGCCATTTCATCAAACTGGATTTCCTACAACTCTTCAATGGAAAGAAGTCTGAAAAGTGTATCAACAATTGACACCAAATAGTTATAGTACAGGGGGATGGACAGGAAAGTGTCTGTAACAAGTACTCTCATTCATTCTCCCCCAAATTCAAATGGTCAGTTACAGGATATTATCATAGTTGCAGTCAGACAAGGAGCTATGTGGAAGGTGCTCTGCCTCCAGGCATCCAGACTGCAGTAGGAGCAGTACACACTTCAGGCTGTGGCATACAGCCTATCTTGAAATATTCTCTACTTCATAGGAATTTTCTAACAACATTCCAATTTAATCACATCTATCAGACCTGAAGTTATTTACAGGATGTTTATAGACCGTGTCAGGCAGGAAGTCAGACTAGATGATCACAGTAGTCATATAATAGCAAAAAATTCAAAACAAGTTAGAAGCCAGAGATTGTGCATTTGTTTTAGAGACAATAGATCTTTTCCAGCTGCAGAGACTTTAGCAAAGGTAAAAGAAGAAAAATTTGGCTGATGTCAGTTACTGGGAAATAAAGTACCTTCTCTTCTGCAGTGGAGATACAGCCACATGACTTAAAGATAATGTGCCTTTCCAGCAGACCATTGTGGCCTCACAGCAATCACAGCAGCAGACTTACTGTCATCACAGGCTGCTATAAAGCTGCTCAAGCAGCACACTTTCTAGCTTCACCTACCCCAGCGTTCCCCTGCTCTAATTGTATCTGCTATCTGCAGAGAGGAAACAACAAAGCATGATCTCCCTTGATTCAGTTTTGAGGATTCTAGAAGTCTTCCAGCCTCTTGTGGTTTTTGTGAGTTTAGAGTTTGCTTTACACAGAACCTACTTATTAAGGAAATTTGCTGTCACAGGCTAGGGTAGACGCTTGGGCGTGTTTTTCTGCTGTTGTAAAGAGGAGCAAGTGCTTTGTTGGTCAGATCACTGCTGCAGAAGGGAGGAAGGGACAAGCTATAACAGCCTTCTGAAGAGTTTTGGTCTGTCAGTGCAGGGACTTGCAGCAGAGGTATTACCACACATTGACAAGTGTTAGAAACTCGCTTGTCTCCAGATTAATTTGACCCTTGTGATTAATGAGCAAGAGTACCTTTAACCCACTCCCTTTTCAGTGGTTGTAACTAATTCAACTCCATGATGCTATCTAGGCACATGCAGTGACAGTTTGTCTCCACATACTTTTCAGTGGCCCATGGAGCATTAATTAGTTACTAATCTCCAGCTGCATCAGTGTCTAACACAAGGAGCAGATGTGGAAGGGGCCACAGGTCTAGCACTTTATATACCCCTTTACAGACCTGAAAATACAGAGGCTGTCTCTGAAAGGCAGGAGAGAACACGCCTGCTACAAGCAAAATGCTCCAAGAAAAGAACATAGCATCCTCCCAGCATCAGATATAGCATAAACAGGCGCAAGTCACCATGACCAGCTCTAGAGAATGGAGTAAGTTTCTTGAAGGACTAAGCACTTTCTGTTCCTCTGTGTCTACTTCCTCAGCAGCAAAATCATTAGCTTTCTGACAGAACTACAGCAAGAGACCAGTATAATCTTCAGATAGTTTTCAGTATCCATCAGCTATGGAACAGTGCTTTTAGACCAAACCTACAGACATCTTTCCTAGTCAGCAGTGAGACTGTCTGCATCACTGGACTGAATCCAGGAAGTGGAAAACACCTTATCTTAGAATTTTGCCTTTGTATCACAACATGTTGACCCACAACTTGAACTTTCATTGCACAGTTCATCCATTCAGGCACAGTCGAGCCTTCATGAAAAGTTCCAAAGGGACAGAGTGGAAAAAAATTAAGAAGTCCATGGTTTAGAGGAAAAATAGAAAAACACAGTTAATAAACAGCAAGTTCAAACCTCTTTGCTGCTCATCTTTTCCATCTATTATAATTCCAAGCTCTCATATTGACCTCGGTATCATTCAAAAGCAAGAAGAATGAGAAACAAGAAAAACAGTAATGTAAGAGACCCATTCTATGAACTTTTTGCATTCAATCTCACACAAAAATCCTTGCCTTCCACTTTACCTTAAAAAAAGATTTATAGAAGACTGCCTAGGATAATCAATGGCCTAGGAATAGTTTATACAGCTGACAATTAAGCAGCCTATGGCTTTACTTGACATGACAGCAGAGAGCTATGCCAAAGTTCACCAAATCTGAAGCAGCTTGGAAAGTATGACTGGAAAGACTAGTTGTCATCTCCTCCACTATAAAATCCAGCAGCAGACATGCACAAAAAGTAGCAGATAACAATTCTTCATAAGATGTGTGGATGTGAAAAATCATTCCTTTGGCCTGTGAAAGAGTTAAGAGTTGCCTCTCAGCTTAAACGAGCAAGGTCTTACCAGACAGGGCTCTAGATTTTAAGTGACCAAGGACAACGCAGAGAGAGGGATGACAAATAGTTACCAACAGTTTATAGATGAAAAACTAGGGGAGTCTTATGTAATTAAAAAGGAAATTATTTGTCCTGAGTCAGCTGTTCTGTGCCCCAATTAAGCAAGAGACTCCAGATCTCTAGTCATATCTTCATCATAGTGGCCACAAATTATAAACCCAAATCCTGTTTTAAATACCACAGTTTCTTATGCCCCAGATTTCACAACTCTGCTCAATTGTTACAGCATGTGCTTCTGCTAGTCTTGTGAGCTCAGCAAGGATAGATCCTGCCTTCTCCTCCTCAAAGAAAAACAAAGTTACAGAGCATCATGTAAAAAGTTATTCCAGCCACACAAGCTGGTTATTGATGTTTCAATATCAGAAGTCAAGCCATTTCCTCCCAAAAAATTATCAGTTGCAACCTGAAAAATACTGTGCCTGTAAGACTATTTGTGGTGTCATACCTCCAGCATGGCTCCATGCATGGTTCCAGCTGCTTCTTGTGTATTTCTCTACTACTCCCCCACCCCGTCCCCAATCTCAAAAAAGGTATCTTACTATCCCAAATAACCAATTTTCTCTATTTTTCCTGATAAATCAGTTCACCATCATTCTTTCCTACTATGGAAATGGACCTATTCTGTGAGAGCTACTTCCTTATAATAGCAAGAAGACCTGCTAACCTGGTATTATCTGAAGCAGTGAGTGCTTCCTGGAAAGGAAACAAATTTTGAGCACAAGTACCTATTCCAGTGGTCTCAAGAAGATGATTTTTCTATCTCCTGCTCTTAATCTCTCCCATAGGCTGCACACCTTTTCCTAGGATGTGCTAGAATACCACACTAGCTGAATTCCTGCAGCACAGCCCTGAGAAGTCTTGTAAGAGACCAACAAGGTGGAGCTAAACTACAATTCTTAAAACACAAACTAACCACTTTTCATTGGAAGAGCTACAAGACTGTATTTGTCCTTAAAAGTTCTTTGATCAGAAACCCAGAGATCCGTCAAATCACAACACAAAAACAAATGCTGTTAACAGTTAGAGCAGGAAGAGCTCAGTTAGCAGGAATGCTAGGCTCCGGATATCTAATACTTTGATCTTTCCACTTTACCTTTTAGGAAAAGAAAGGAAATCTCTGCCCTTGTAGGCAGCAAGTGTGGCACAAGTATGGGGGTACAGCAGCCATTTATTTTACTGTAACAACCCCCGCATCAAACTAGAATAAATGAAGACTTGGCTGCAGTGTTCAAGACTGGTTCTTCATCTCAGTCTTAATTATACCTGGCCTTGAAGAAGCAATCCAAAATTGTTATGGGTGTCAGGGTTTTCTATCCTGCTCATCCTTCCTCACAACAGCCTGCTTTCTCTTCGAGCTTATGCATCACTGTCCCTTTGCTCAGGTGGCCCTGTTTTTCCTCTATTCATGCTGCTGTATCCCACAAGTATCCAAGCCCTCTGTTGGTTAAGCACTGCACTGCGTTCCAGAATGACCCTTTCCAAATACTTTCCCCTTAAGTCATCCAGCAAAATACAGAGAGTGCTTGTTACAATACTGCTCCACCCAGAGCTGCCTGTCTGAAAGTCTTCTCCAGTAAAATTCCTACTCTGAGAATAGAAAATTTCAAGGCACAAACTTCCATAAAGTTACAGTGAAAGGAAAACAGGAAATGAACAGAACCTGATGTACCATTTTGGAAACCCTTACCTTCATAAGGTAACTTTTTGCCAGAACACACTTGTCACAAAAATGTTATTTTGGGGCAAGTCAACATCACCCCAGTTTTCTGCCACAGCTCAGACTAATCTAAGAGTTTTACCTGTTCTGTCTTTCTAAATGCCTTTGGGCTTTTGTTTATCACATTACCAAAACACTTGCAGAGCTGAAGCTTCTTGTATTTGCTTTTAAGCCCAGAATTTAATATGATTATAATCAATTTATGTTAGGAGAATCAGCATTAAAGGAGAATATTGCCTGGAGTCAGATATTGATCCTCTCCTCCCTTTGCCTTGTGTTGCAAAAGTTAACTCAATGTTGTCTGTTCAGCTTATTTTGAATTATGCTGACCAAAACCCTGCCGCATGTAAAGTGATATTTTAAGGGAGATTTAAAAGAAGCATTTGAACATAAAAGAACCCTGGTTTTTTTCAATATAATGCTTACTATTTAACATAAATAAACCAGCGTGATTCTTTAGTACCTTTTTATCAGTACCAGGAAACAAACCACCTACTTCACAAATAGTTTGAGAACAACTGCATTCATGGCCTACTTTAACCCAGTCAAGTTACCTTTAAAGTACACTGTGCAGTTATGGGATCAGAATCTTACCTTACATTTACCATTTAGAGGCGGTTATGTATTAACAGTTTTGGCACCTCCCCTCTTTCACCTGCTCAAGAAGAACCTCCTTTCTGCCAGGCCTACATGACCTCCTTGAGAAGACAGTTCACACCCCAGATCTACTGAGATCTTGGAAAAAAAGACAAGAACATGCAAGAAAAATCACCCAACACTAGCTGCTGTTTTTACAAGTGCCCAAATGTATTCTGTGAAGTCTTAAGCAGCTTTCAGCAGGCAACAACTTTAAAACCATTACCTGCAAGTACTGTTAAAACCATAAAAAAACCAAGAGACAAACACTTCACATGTCAAAATTTCAGTATAAACCTGTTTTTCTGTCCTCCAAGAACACAGTAAGTTTCTGATCCGCTAGCTCATGACACAGGCTTTTCCTTGGAAACCCATTTTTACTGTATTTGCCAACGGCAGCTTGTACAAGAACAGAATTCTTTCCTGCATCATGTGTTGCCTAAGTGGAATGACAAGTTCACTGCTTACTAAGACAATACCATAAGATGCTACAAAGGCTCCATGTCTTCAATGGTATGAGTTTTCTAGTAGCCAAAGTATACTATTACTTCAGTAAAATAAAAACCAATTTAAACATTAGTATAGTTGTTAGGCATATTAACTATCACAGAACAGCTCTATTTAAAGAGAGGCTAAGCAGACACATCAGTGGCCACAGGTTCATCACACTCAGGTGTTCCACATGCACGAGCATTAGAAGAGCAGATAGCTAGTAGGTCATACATATGGAGTTAACATTGATAGCAGATGACTTCTTGGGAGACAGCAAGTCTTCTTGCTTTTGTGTAATCTCTAGATACAGCTGATACAATACAACTACTCCAGCATTATTACCATTAAAGCACTATGAAATAACCATCTCATTACACACAGTAATGAAACTGTATTTTATTGTAAGCAAAACCAGCTTTATCACCAAGAAACAAGGACCTATACACTTTTCTAGGAGCTACACATGTACAAACTGCTCTATTTGGAAATCAACTTGTACTTCCAATAGGAGAAAAAAAAATAGACTGGTGTTGCAAAAAGAAACAAAACCAAACCCAAAAGTAATCAGAAAAGAGCAGACTTCATTAATTATGTACTATCTGCCAATATCCTTTCCTTCCAGACAATGATAGCCACTACCTCCAGTTCACAGTATTCAAAATAAAAGTGACTGCTTGTCCAGGCTTTCTCTATGTTTTCTGCTTACCAATTCCAGACATGCAGTTTGGCAAAGACAATCTATAAATCCACACAGTGTGCTCTTCAGAATCATTTTAGCATTTCCTTCTTCCAAAAAAGAAAGCAACACAAAGCCACTGAGTACATATACTGCATCTTTGTGGGGGGAAAAAAGAAAGGAGAAAGGAGGGTCTGATGCAGTAAGAAAGCTATGTAGACAACTCAGGCAACAGCAGAAGCATATCTGGCAAGTGTGGAGAAAGGCGGGAAACCATCTTCAGTATTCTGCATTGAAAGGGTAGTCCTTGTGATTTATGCATCTAAAGGAAGCAAAAGAGGAAAGATTATCTCATGTCCAAAAAATACTATATGCAGCTGTAACTATGAAGGAAGCAGCCAACCTCTATAAAAACAGCACCAGCTTGTTTTCATTTTCTTTGGTGAGGCACTGCATTTGCAAACAAAGATTCTTGAATGCCTTCTGTTTGAATTCTGAGCATTTTGGGAGATATGAGACCTAGATGCTTTGTAGGCAACTAATTCAACTAATGTTTAACTGCCAGGGAGACTTTTTTTTCAGCCTTCCAATAAAGATATCATATGTGGCTTCCAAGCTGCAAATCCATATGTTAATCTTTTTAATGTTCACCCACTTTCCCAACCACTCCTGAAGAACCTACAGTTGTTTTTTTATAATATACCTAAAGGTCATGACAGAAAGACAAAATGCCACACGCAAAGTTAAGACAGAATCAGAGTCTGCACCACATTCAGTTCTCCAAAAAGGACAAACTAAAAAATGTTAAGTAGGAAGCCTTCTCTTGCAATTCCAGCTACAAAAAGTATCTTGGAGACTGAACTGAAAATGAACATGAAGTTTGCTTTATGCTCATCATGATTTGGTTCATAACACAAATATTCAAAATCTCACTCTGAAAACTTACTTGAGGATGACCACTTTGGCAACTGAGTTTGCATATCATGAATTTAAACCAAGCCTATAACCTCACATACTAAACCACAGCATAATTAACCACCTTATATACTGTACTATGGCATACTCAGCTTAAAACCTTCCCAAAACTGCCACTTACGTGCTCATTGCACAGACTCTCCAGTTTCTATTAAAGGTGAGAATAGTTGCCATCTCCTCTTTAGTCAGTTCAAAGTCAAACACCTAACAAGGGAAACAGATGGAAATCACCTCTTTAGATAAATGAGAGATTGTAAGCAAAAACAAACAAAAAAATCACATAAAGAACAAGGCCACAGTGCAGGGGTGCTTGTCAGAAGAAATGACTGCTTCATGAAGGAGGGAAAGACAAGACAGCTCTCCAGATTTCTGAGACTTCACTAGCTGGAGTGGGGGAGGGAGGAATTAAACAATTTCAAGCTGCAGTTACACATGCCAGTTGTTTTAAGAAGTTGGGATAGCACTTTCTGCTGCAGAATGCCTCCATCCTCTGTTTGTGAAAGATGAATATTTCTGTCCTATTCCAAAGAAACATCTACAAGACTTTCATATTCCACTTAATGCAACTAAGATTCTTTCAACATGCTAACACTGATTTCAGTAAAGGACCACTGAATCAAGAGCAGAAGCATGGTTTACAGACTCCAGCACTGTTTTCTTAAGAGTGCTTTCTCTACACAAGCCTTTTGGTTTGGGCTATTGCACTCTGGCCTGAAAGCAAACTCTGTCAGATGAGTCATCCACATGACATAGAACAGGAAGCATCACATAATGTGACTGCTAAGATTACCAGAGTAATATTTCCAAAGCTTTGTTTGCTCTGCTCTCCAACTGTAACTTTAAGTTCAGCCCTCAGTAGGCAACAAGTAAACATGCAGAGAGAAAAAGCTCAATCCTCTTGCCTGAAGACAACTTTTTGAGAAGAGTGAGAAAGGATCACTGCTTGCTCTGCAGTGGGAAGGCACGCCATCCCTGAACATGCCGTGCACCCAGGCTGCTCCTAATTACTCACCTTGAAGTTCTCCAAAATGCGCTGTGGAGTGACAGACTTGGGAATCACAATCACATTTCTCTGGATATGGAACCGAATGAGAACCTGCAAGAGGCATATCCCTGAGTCAGCGAGAGGACGGCTTTTGTTCAACGGCAAGCAGAGCCTGTTCCAACAGTTCTTGGCTGTAAACTGTACAACTCAGCAAAATTACCCCACTTTTGCAGAGCTGCATTTCGCATCGTACCAAAATTCTATGCAACACTTTTTGAAGTGCAAATAGAGAAGTGCTGGAACCCCTACATAAGCAGCCTTCTTGCTCCTTTCCCATACAGGTTAGTGATACTCATTTCCCCTTCTTCCCTTCCCACCTATACTTTTAGTAGGCTACACAAGTTCATGTGTCTGCAACAGGACTTGAGATGGAAAGACAGAAGCATGACAGCATCTGAAGATGTCAGAAAGCATTTCTTATTGACAGTCAAAGAGCCCTCACAAGCATGCATTCTAGGCCACATCATAAACAAACCTGCATTATTACTTAACAGCACAAAAGAGCATCAGAGTTGACAGGGGATGAAGAGCCAGCCTGTCCTCTACATTGTCATTAGGTGTCCTTTATGCTGTGTTACAGGAAAAGGTATCCAGTATTCAGCTCCTACTACCTGTGCTGGGGTCTTATTGTGCTTGGCTGCAATCTCTTTAATCTTAGGGTCATCCAGAAGAGAAGGGTCCTCTGGCTTAGCCCTACACAGAGAAAAGATTATCAGTGGCAAGAAACCTCCACAGAGCCAACCTAACAGAGGTGTGTATCTGAATGAATAATTAGTGGTGCACTTGCAGTCTCAAAAGTTTGAAGCGTAAATTCATGCTGGCTCCCTTGCAAAGTGCAAAGCAGTCTTACCATGGTCTGTCAGGAGAACCAAGAGGACTGTATGCTGTCACAGTAATCCCTTTGGATTGACAGTACTTGATCAGCTTCTCCTGGGTGAGGTATGGATGGCATTCAACCTGCCAACATAAGAGTATAAAGATTGACAGCAATTTAATGGCTTTACTATGCTCCAGGGATTAGTTTTTAATCAAATCAAAGGCTGATCTTGCTCCAGCTCTGTCTCTGTGTGATACTACGCTCCCTTTGCTTTTTTTAAGCCCCACCCCCTTTCTAGCATTTATAGTATTTCTCTTTGAAGTGACAAATCCCAAGGACTGTAGCACCGCTCCTTAAAACTTTGCTGATCCATGTTATCTCCAACATACGGAATGACCAGCTACCCAATTGCTTAAATGGGACAGCTCAGTAAAATGCATAAACAACAGAACTATAAAAATCTCACCAAGAGGATATCAAAGCAGTAAGTACAAAGTCTCTTTTCACCCCCAATTAAACATGCTATAACTTTTTTATTGTTTCATATAGTTTTATTTGCTTTGTGTCAATACTCACACTGAATACCTCCAGTTTGCAAATACAAATCTGTTGGATTTTACACTTCGAGTTTACTATCTATTACAGACTTTTTACAAACACATGTGCAGTTACCATGAATTTCCATAGGACTACCAACAGAATACAGACTCCTTAACAGTAGATTTGTAGTCTGGCAAGCTAATGCACAGATATACAGTAAAGAACAGTAAACTCACGTGTCAGGAAGCAGTGAATGAACATGAACATTTGATACATTAAAGCACAGAGGTAATTTCAGGATAGCTCCACACCAGGGAGCACTACTTTACTTTCAACAGGCAATATCAAGAACTCTGAACTGTTATGTGAGCCTTTGGCAGCCTGCTGCTGCATTTGGAGCAAGTCCCTGGAAATTTGTGCTACTGGCAGGTGAAGCAACAGTGCAGAACATGGGATCAGTTTACAGCCTCGTGGGCTTTATTTGTGGTTCTAACTGCATGTTGTTATCAGAAGCCTGCATGGCCGTTTCCCTTCTGGGGCATGTTGGAACATTAAACAACAGGATACAGCTCAATTTTTCAGGCAGATTATACATATTTCACTTCAACAGCTCCAAAACCACAGCTACTCAAGAGTAACAGAGCATAGGGTTATTTTCTCAACTATTCAATAAGCAAGGCAAAGTCATTCTTGCCTGTCCACCGACACTCAAATTCAAAACTTCTAAGCTACGTTATTTAGTCTTATGTTTGGACCAGGATGAAAAGCCTATACCTTAAGGTACTTCAGCAAGTACCTTACAATCAAGTACTTAAAGATCTACTGAACTAAGTACTAATATCATTGTAACATATTACTACCTTGCCAAATTAATTCCTCACCACAAATGAAAGGAATCCACATATTGGATTCGACTTAAGAATGGGAATGAACACCAAATACAGGGGGATTATCCTATTTTATGTGAAGCACCTGCACAGAAAGGGTTTGCAGGAAGCACTATCACTAGAACACCACTGGTCCCAGACAAGCTTTCATGCTTGCAAGCATTTCTGCAAAAGCAATAGGTTTTGAACGACAGGGACCGAAAACCCATTGGTCTGAGCTTATCCTGGAAAGCTTGAGAACATATGCAAGTGTGACAGTGCAAATTGCCGTCCTCTATGCAAGAGACAAGGGTAATGATCATCTACAGTGATGGAGGCAAAGAAGTGTGGCAGGTGCTGAAAGGTATTAAAGACTTTTACTAAGTATCCTAAAAGTAGATTGAGACAGATAATGAAAATACACAGTAAACTATGAATGTTGTACTTGTCAGTGTTGCAGTTATGTTGGATAGACTGCCAGAGAGAAATCCTATTTGCTTTCTGAAAACAAGCGTATTAAAATCCCTTTTCAGTACATATGCCCAGTCTACCACAATAAATTAAACCATTAACATACTATGTATCTTAAAATTAGGTATCAGTAACTGAGACTGCAGTCCTTCAAAGGCACAGCAATCAAGGGCTAACCTAGACAAGCCCAGAGCAACAGGTCTGGTCCCTGTCCTTCATAGCGGACTATCCCAGGTCCTATTCTCTTTAAAAACTTACACCAGGCTACAATTTCATCAAGTCTGCAGGTGACGACCAACTGGGGAAAGACCACTCAATACACCCAAGGGCAGGGCTTGCACTTCAGAATGACCCACTCAGGCAAGAAGAGGCCAACAAAAAACTTAAAGCCCTGCACCTGTGAAGAAAAGCCCTGGCAACAACACAAACTGAAGCCTGACAACCTGCAGAACAACTATGCTATAAACAACCTGGAGGCCAGAGTAGGCTGAACTAAATGTGAGCCAGTGGTGAGCCCTGGGAGCAGGAACACTACCAGTAAGTTCTGGGATGTGATCAAATCCTCTATGAAGCACTTGTCAGACCTCTGTAACACTGTGCCTGGCTTTCCCCCTTCCTAGCCTTGTAAGTAGAAGAAATATTGACAGACTACCATGAAATCAGCAGAGGACTATAAGGATGGCAGGGGGCTGGGAAACCTGCTGTACTGGGAAAGGCTAAGGGAGTTGGGTTAGTTCAGCTTGGAGAAGGCAATACTTCAGGTCTTCTAGTAACAGCTTTTCAGGACCTAAAAAGAGGCAATTCAAAGGCAAGCCAGGCTCTTCAGTGGCACATAGTGGGAGGACAAGAGACAACAACCATAAGTTGAAACAAGAGCTGAGACTACATATAAGACAACTGCCTCCATTACTCATACGCTCAAGGCGTCCAGTTCTTTGTTAGGTCCTCAGTATATATACCTCAAGGCATCCAGTTGTTATGTCCTCAGTATATATACCAAGGCCTACTACAATGGAGTTTTTAAAGCTCATCTGAGTTCCCACTGTCCTCATCATCTCCCCACCCCTTTCCAAGCTCCCCAAAAGAAGGAAAAAAAGAGGCTCTGGTGCTGCTCCTTGCCAGATTTCCAAGCAGTAGTGAAGGAAGACCATAAAACAACAGCACCTTGTGCATTCAAAAGCAGTTAAAGGGTGGAATTCAGAAAGTCAACTGTCTACTCCATTCTTTCTATAAACTTATTTCATAGTGATAGCTTCATAAATCTTGAAGAAAAAACAAAAGAAACTTGCCAAAAAAACAAACCAACAAAAAAACACCCAAACAAAACCAAACCACAAAAGCCACCAAACAAAAACCACATCACCAGCCAAACATTCGCCTCCTATCATGCTGCAGCTTACCTGGTTATTTGCAGGCCTGTATTTCAGTCCTGGCTTGTTCAAGATTCTTTCAATCTGCTCATGGTTAAAGTTGGAGATTCCAATGGCTTTTACCAGACCAGCATCCACCAGCTCTTCCATGGCCTAACAGAAAGAAGTCAGAATCTAGTATACGACAAGGCCTGAAGAGCACATTCTTACTGACATGGCTTATTTCTTTCACGAGAAGCACAAAATAAGCTATTAGATTTTCAGAGTTGATGTTTGAGGCACCCCCCCCCCAAAAAAAAAAACCAAACCACACCCAAACAAACAACAAACAGCAGCATTAATATTTGTGTCATGTCTTCCATTTCCTCAAAGCTCTGAGATTGATTCTTTGAGACAGAGGAAATTCACAGCAAGATACAAGTGGAAAATAATGATAACCAATAATCTACTACCACACCAGTGAGTCCTTCCAGGTACTTCTACATACATGAAAGTTTAGGCTGCTCAAGGTTAACATGGAAATGAAAACATGGAAGAGACAGCTGAAAACAGAAGACATGATTCCCGTACTGCAGCTAAACTTACCTCCCATGTCTGTAGAATATCTGTGTTGCTGGGTACAGACATGCCTTTGTCATCTGTGGGAAACAGCTCCTCTCCTGCCTGTCAGTGACAAAGAAAATGCTTGAAATACTTTGGTGGGAAGTACAGTTAACACCAGCTGGAGATCATGATACTACAAACTCCTACTGCAGGACATAACAGTATGTACGTACGCATTAGATAATACTAATACAGATTATCTACATTCTTCAGTCTTTTGTCTTGCTTTCACATGGGATTAAAGCATTTTCACCAACACACATTCCAATGTGGACATGTGCTTCCACTGGACAGCATCCTCTAGTTCATCAAAATACCTATGGTGACACAGAACCCTTCACTCGTAGAATTGTATCCAGTTCACAAGTTTACTTTCTGTATTATAAAAATACACAGATCTTATATGAACACAATGAAATGCTTTACTAAAATGTGTAGTAAGGAACCACTTAGGACCTGGAACATGTTCAGTCCATACCGTACCAGATCTGCTGACAGATCTTTAGTGGGGAAACTCTTTGTTTAAGTTGCTGGCACAGGCAGTGTTAAAACAGCCCATGTTCCAGTTAGAACTATGTGCCAAGTATCAGCTTCATTCAAAGCCAGTTGTTTTCTACACTACAAAGCATTTTACCTCTGATAGTTCTGTCCATATGAAACTAATCTCAAAAAATACAGATGCTATGGGAAACAGCTGATCTCAGAAACAAGTGGACCCTGATCAAAACCTTTATTCCTAACAGAAAGACTAAGCTTAGAAATATTAAAACTGAGATATCAGTTCCTTTGCATGCAGTCAGTAAAAAAAATAGGAACCAAAAAGCTTCACCTTTTGAAATCCAAGGTCTGTGGAACACTAACACTCCTACAGCAAAGGTCAGTTCAGTCTGTACTGTATTAAAGGACTCAAATGATTAAAGACAGAAATAGAAGACAGAAACATTCTTGGGTTCTTTGATTCTGTAACATGCAGATGAAATTTTCTGCCAAGCAGCAAAGCACAGCTCTCCTTCTCACAAAGGAGGAACAGCATTATCAGGTAAGCATACTTCGGATTTGTAGGAGACAACACATAGGCAATAATCAAAAGGACAACAACATAACTTATGCTTGAAGCAGTGAGGCCAGCGTCTATTCAAAGTCTACCTTTTCCATGATCAAAAGGGCTGAGGATGCCATGCAAGTAGGGGTCTCAGAAGTAGAGATAACAGCCTGGCTGTCATGGCCAGATCAAGGCCGGACCAAAGCTGAGCATCAGAACAGTGCTGGTATACAACAGACACAAGATAATTTGTGTCAACTGAAGCAATTACTGGGCTGTAAAGCCACAAAGCTTTTCAAAACTGCCAGTCACAACAGACAAAGCCAAAGGCATGGCTATTACTGTACCTTAAAACCAAGAGGCCAGTGGATGAGGTAGAGATCCAGGTAATCCAGCCGCAGTGAAGCAAGAGTCTTCTGGCAGGCTCCCTTCACCAGAGGCTTCTCATGGAATGTGCACCACAGCTAGAAGAAGCAGCACACTGTGATTGTCTGAGTCAAACCCCTTAGAACCCTTCTGTTCAGAAGAGAGTGTCTGTTCCCTCTGGAAGGTGATCTGGAACTAGGCATCCTACTGATCTTCCAGCAAAGCCTGCTCTGCTAGTCCTGTTGGCAGGTCTGGCCTGTACTACTAGGGGCAACATGTGCAGTGGCAGCACACATGACTGAATGGTGCAATGGCAGACAGCAGAAGTAGTCTCATTTAAGACTCCATTTAAGAAATGCCCAGTAGAAGGCCAGACACTGCATGAAAACCGAGAGCATAACTTCATGCTAGGAAAAATTTAAAGCATCACCTCTATCTATGGTATATACCCTGCATAATTATACATTACATGAGGAGGCAAAGTAGGAAGCTTATCTCAGGAATGTCTTAAGTGATGTTCTGAACTGTTCTATGAAGCACCATAGAATGGGAAAGTAAAGAAATGGGGGGGGGTTACTGTGGAAAACACAGGTGTCTCCTGGGATGCATACCTTACTGACAACAAAGAGGTCTTCACGTTTCACAACGCCTTCCTTGATTTTTTGCTGGATCCCTTCCCCAACTTCATTCTCATTCTGGTACACATAGGCACAGTCAAAGTGGCGGTACCCAGCGTCGATAGCAGCCATCACTGCAGCTGTTACTTTTCCTGGTGGGGACTGAACATAAAACATCCAAGAAACTCTAATCAATATATGTTGAAAATAGTTTTCCTTCCAAGACAGAATTAAGAACGCCACCTCATCCAAAGCAGTCCCCCAATTCAATGGAAACCCCCACCTTAAAGCCAGCCTCCAGCTGTCTCCCTGTCACCCCACCACCAGGCAGTGCTCAGCCCAGCAGCTTTGCCGAGCTGAGGCCCCAGCATCTCGGTTCTTTAAGGCCAATACACACACAGGCCGAGGCCTTTTCACTCCTCCGGACCACTTCTAAGAGAAGCCCCCAGCAGCCGCCAGCCGGAGGGGCCTCAGCAACCCACATTCGCAAGCGGAGCCCTGCAGCGGTACAGGCGCTCAGGCTGCTGCGAGGGACCAGTGAGAGACCCACGATGCCACACGTGGCACGGAGCGGGGCGCCGGCTCCCCTACCCCCCGGCAAGGGACGTCGGCGGCACAGGCAGCGCTGCGCCGGGGCCCGGGGTGGCGGCGGGGACAGGCCTTCAGTCCGGCCGAGCACAGACACCGGCGGTCGAGACTGTGCACGCAGGTCCCGGGCCTCCCCCAGCCGCCCTCCATCCCTCCCAGTGCGGTGATGGGGAAGCGGCACCCGTCTCGCAAGGGTCTAATGCCAAGGCCAGGGCCGAGCACATCCGCCCTCCCGCCGCCAGCGACACTGAGCGGAGGACACGGCGACGAGTCCCGTTACCTTCCATGTGCCCAGCCCCAGGATGGGCATCTTGGCCCCGGTGTTCAGCTGCACATACGTCGCCATAGCCCCACGCACACCGAACAACACCACCACAGCTGCTGTATGCGCAACGCCTTTAATAGCTGCCAGGCCCGGCCCACCCCTCCGCGGCGCGGCGGGAGAAGGAGATGTCGGGGCGGGGCCGTGCCCCGCCGCGCAGCTGTGCAGCCCGGGCCTTGACCTTGTGCAGCCCGCGGCGGGGGCTGGGGGTAGAGGAGGCGGTTTCTGCGAGCCCTGGTGTTGGGGTGAGCGTCACGCAGCCCCCCGGGTTGTGTCCGCCAGGGCTTAAACTGGGGCTGGGTTGTGTCTCTGCGAGCGGCTGGTGGCCCTGCCGCAGCGCCTCGGTCCCTTCCTGTCCTCGGGACAGGGGTGGCAGAGGAGATGTGAGGCAGAGATGTCTCCCTGCGCTCTTAGTTTGAGGGTTGTGGGCCCAGGCCTTTGTCCGAGCAGCATGTCCCCAGGGCAGGGATGGTGGCTTTGGCTGGTCTTCCTTGTTGGAGCCCAGGGACCCCGTGTGCTGGTACTGTGAGATGTCTGGGGAAACCTCATCTATGGGAGTGGAGAGAACCTGTTCTACACATGGGACAAATGCAGCTTCCACGTGAAGCTACACTGAGCTGCGCTTAGCAGTAACTTAGGATAAAGTGAGTTTAAGAAAAGAACTTTAAAAACGTTCTCCCACCATTCAAAAGGAAGTGTTCTGAAAGTCACAGTAGAGAAACAGTGATTTCTTAATGAGTGACACAATGATCAAATTGTCCCTCCGCCTTCAAGGCAGCGCTGAGGGCATTTCAGAGTAACACGCAGGACTGTAATCATATGTGGTAAGTTGCCAGCAATCTCACATCACGCAGAAAGCGTGCAGACAAAGGTACACTGTTCTGCAGGAGAGGCTGCAGCGCAGTGGAAAAAACCCAGGCTTGCCCAGGAGGGTTTGCTGCTTACTCAGACACAGAGAGCTCCCTCAGGTGCAAGCATTTGCTCTGGGTGCCTTTCCCACAGCAGAGGCCTCTGTTCACTGCAGCTCGGTATTTTTTGCTCCATTTAACTAAGGGCAGGCAAGGTAATTGGTTTTCCTCTTTAATGTTCCTGCTGGTTTGTGTCAGCACCATCAGCCATCCGTGGCAGGATGCGATGCGTGTTCACGTGGATCATGAAACCCTTATATAAATCTGTGCTTATCTCTGACCATTTGGGTTTGGTTTTCCCTGGTGTTTTCTTTTTTGATGAGAGATGTCTCCATCTTGTCACAAGAGGCTGGAGTTCTGTATTTTGATTTTGCTGTTTGCTCTCATGACTGGGAGCCTTTCACCTTGCAGCGGTAAGGCAGGTTGGCTTTCCACTCTTTATCCCTTCTGAAGGCTAGGCAGGGGCCACCAAATGGTAGCAGGGCCTTGGGCAAAGAAGTGCTGCATGTGTCAGCAAGTGACAGGCAGTGTAGTAAATCTTGTGCACTATATTTGTAGCTGTGCCTCAGGCAAAATTCCTGGAGTACTGAGATAACTTAACCTGGACTCCTTAATAGACCAGTGTCTCAC
>JAOEHY010028963.1:0-17674 GCA_025447955.1 Psilopsiagon aurifrons
TGAGGTGGGCTGATGCCAACCTGATGAAGTTTAACCATGCCAAGTGCAAGGTCCTACACCTGGGTCGGAGCAATCCCGGGCACAGCTCCAGGTTGGGCAGAGAAGAGATTCAGAGCAGACCTGCAGAGAAGGACTTGGGGTGCTGGTCAATGAAAAAATGAACATGAGTTGGCAGTGTGCACTCACAGCCCAGAAAGCCAACTGTATCCTGGGCTGCATCAAAAGCAGCGTGACCAGCAGGTCGAGGGAGGTGATTCTGCCCCTCTACTCTGCTCTTGTGAGACCTCACTTGGAGTATTGTGTACAGTTCTGGTGTCCTCAATGTAAAAAGGACATGAACTGTTGGAATAAGTTCAGAGGAAGGACATGAGGACGATCATGGGACTGGAGCACCTCCTGTATGAAGATAGGATGAGAAAATTGGGGCTGTTCAGCCTGGAGAAGAAAAGGCTGCGGAGAGACCTCATAGCAGCCTTCCAGTATCTGAAGGGGGGGCTATAGGGACGCTGGGGAGGGACTCTTCATTAGGGACTGTAGTGAGAGGACAAGGGGGAATGGGTTCAAACTTAAATGGGGGAAGTTTAGACTGGATATGAGGAAGAAATTCTTTAATGTAAAGGTGGTGAGGCACTGCAATGGGATACCCAGGGAAGCTGGGAATGATCCATCCCTGGTGGAGTTCAAGGCCAGGCTGGACATAACCTTGGGTGGCATGGTTTAGTGTGAGGTGTCCCTGCCCATGGCAGGAGGATTGGAACTAGATGATCTCCTTTCCAACACTAACTATTCTATGATTCTATGATTATGGAACATATTTTCCAAGACATGATATCTGAATTTTCAGTTCATGGGTAAAAATAAAAGCTTTCATGCAACTTTCTCAAGATAATGAATAACAACCTTCTAACTTGAATTCAAGTTAGAACTTGTGTTCAAATGTTTAGTCTGCATTATGTAAAGCACTAGAATTGTGGAATGCTTGCTTGTATGAAAGGCTTGCCTTACTTGACAAAATTACTGAAAAGCAGTATCACATAAAAATAGCTAAGAATGCATAAAGCAAGTATCAGCTACACCAGGTACACCTAGGAACAGAATACATGATTGAAACTTTCTGTTCAACGACAGCGATTACTGCACTGGATTAATCAGTTTTCTGACCAGATTTTCAGAGAACTAAAAGATCTGAAACACACTTAAGAAACTGCTGCTGTTCATAAGCCATGAGAACGCTTTGGCTTTACTTGGCAAAAGGGGGGTGAAATTAGTTATCTAGGATTATCAGTCATTAACTAAATGACTTATATAAATAGATATTGTTTTCAGCCTTACAGTTTGTTTTGAAAGAAATCACCAAAGTAGTAAAGAGTATTGATTGAATATCTTCAACAACTTTTTTCAGCTATGCTCTTCCAGGAAGAAGTACATCTTGGCCACAGTAATATAAAACCCTTTGAGAAATACATTTTGGCCACCTGGCCAAACACAACTGGCTCTGGCACAAAGCCTGAATGCACAGTTTTGTCAGGCCCAATCCTTGTTTTCCTGCAAGAAACTCCAGAACTGCATAGTGTTTCACAAGAGATGATTGCTCTTCTAACCAGATTTCAGATATATAATGCAAATTCATGGTACAGGAACAACAAAATAGATTTTAATGATTAGAAGTAAGTCATCTTTACCTGTGGGCTAGCTCCAGTTCCTTCACAGCATTAAGGACCTCCTTTAGATTGCTTTTTTCATCTTTCAGGACAGAGGTAGCTAGTCTTTGTAGCACTAAAGCCACATTAAACATAAGGACTGTGTCACTTGGCGCTACATGCCTGGCCTGTCAATGAAAACCATGCTTTTAAAACACGCTACAGAGAATAAGCATCATCATTTCAATCCCACACTAATGAATTTAAAGACACACGTTAGTTTATATTTGTACCTTTAACAAAGTTTGTTTGCACTCCTGTAATTTGCCACACTTGAAGAGAGCCCGGGCCAAATACAATAATACTTCTGTATTTTGATGCTTATAGAACTTTCTGAGGCAGTTTTCATACTGAAATGAGAAAAAAAAAAATAAAGGTGACAATGGTTATTTTAGTGAGCTAACCCCAGCAACTGTTTCTATTCCTAAAACCCTGTACTGCTAATGTACCATGCACTAAAATTATTGCCTTTTGATTTTTTTTTTAAGAAGCATGTTCTGCTACATGGATGCTTCCTTTTCACTAGTCAAAAAATTGCTTCTGCTATTCCATAGCAAACCCCTGATTTTTCTGGAAACTGGCAGCAGCCCAGGAGGCTCTAAAGGTCTTAAAATACAGTAGAATACTTTGCAAGTACCAGCTACTGTAATAAAATCCAACAAACCTGACTCATTTTAAGAGCACTGAATTATTCTCTGCAGTATGTGGAAGAAGTCTATTTTCTTTATTCATACAAGATACATTACAAATTGAAATATATTTAATAGTAATTTCATATATATGATGCAATTAGATAAAAAATCCCACACTTTTCTGATAAATCAACATCAGATTTGTCCTCTCCACCCAGCTGAGTAACTTGGCATGCCAAGGGGTATCTGGTTGTTCTAAAACGTAAAATTAGACTTGTCACTATAGATTTTGTGGGGCTACAATTAAAGCTTCAAGCAGTGATGAAACATTTCCTTTTCATTAACAAGCATCTGCTGTTTGACATACTCTCTTCTCAAGGAATCATTCAACCTTTCTAAACTTCTAAAATAGTAAGAAATACAAAGTAATTTTTATGTCCAGCTCAAATACAGAAACTGCCCTGAATCATGAAGCCCGAAGTCACTACTCTTGGATCACACTGTTTTGTGAGCAATTTTCTTGTAAAAAATTTTGTGTTTAGCTTAAGTCTTTCCCAGATTTGCATGCTTTATAATAGAGAACTCACTAGAGTAGTTGTTGTGGCTGTAGTTAAGCTAGGGTATTAAATCCAATTCATTTCCCTTTGAGCCCAATACTGTGGCTTGTACTGACTGCATAGCAGAACCCAGGGAACAAAACACCTCAGCAAATAAACACGTTTCTATGAACAGTTTTACTTAAATACACTAGTAAGTGAATACAGTATTCTTTGAACAAATCAAAAGGTGAAGGTGATACCCAGTTTCCAACTGTAACTGACTGGCTAAACACTGCTAAAATTAGACTTTTCATTAGGCTCTTTGTCAATAAGTGAGAAGGTGTCAAGAACACAAACAGACCCCATTCAAACACAATATAATGAATCTGATTTTGTTACCAGAACTTGTTCACTGAAGAATAGCAACTACTCAGGTCTTGGTCAGGTAAGAAAGGCTCCAGCACCTCTTCCTTATAACCACCATAAAATGCTTTAAGATGCCTCTGAAGTAAGTATTTTTGAACCTCAGTGTGGAGTCAGTCTTACTGAAACACGTTTGTTCTGAGCTGCTGTCATGTCCCACAATTTGTTTGTTAGGTATTTTTCCTTTTTCTTTCTGTTTTTGTAAGCTTACTTGTATGCTTCTGGTCAACTAATTGAGTCAATTGAGTTACAAGAGGTTGATACTTGGAAGCTGGCTTGCTTAAGCAGGTTGAACTAGATGACATCAACAGACTTCTTCCAACATCAATTACCTTGTGCTGTTAACTGTGGTGAAGGAAATCACGGCATATTCAGCTCTTCAGACATCTCTGACTGTTATTTATACAATCATTATCAAGAACAAAAATAGGAAGTGTTGCTATTAAAAAAATCCCAGCAGAAAACTGTATTTGCTTTTGTCACTAAATCTGAATTTAAATCACATACAGTAACTATACTGATCGAAACCTCTCCAACTGAAACTTAATTCGAAGACCATAATGCTAAGCCAATTATGGTTTGACTCTGCTACCAAAAAACCCCAAAAAGTCTACGAGTTGGTAAGTGCTTTGTTACCCCTTCCCACATTTGGCAGTTTTTTTTTAAATCTAGACTTGACAGCCAATGGCACTCTAGAAACAGACCTTTAGCTTGTTTAAATGTTATTCAGGAACTTCTGCAGCTGCTATGACAGCAGAGAAACATCCAGAAATCATCTAACCCAATGTATTATGTAGTCCAATTTAGAGATGTTACCATCTGCACAGCACTGATGTACTGTTTCTGTTCCACATAGATATGCGCCAGATTCAGCCACACATCACTGATATCTGCTGTTGCCTCTCTCACTTGGGCAAAAACATCACGAGCTTCACGGAAATATCCTTTGTGTGCCAAGACAGCTCCTAAGGGGAAAGTAATATGTACATCATAAGCTTCCAGGTTCATGGACTATGTCCTTCTACCAAAGAAAATGAAACATTGCCTGAATAAAGCTACCCATCAAAAACTAACTGTGATAGCTGCCATGCAAAAGCTATTCTTTCCTGTGCCCCAGTATGCAGCATTCAGGGCCTGCAAAATCAATTCTACATTAAACCATGAAATATAAGAATAACAACACCTCTGAAGGAAAACAGAGTCTAATATTCACCTATGCCATTTGCAGCATACAAATTTTTTGGATCATTTCTGAGTACTTGCTTGTAGATTGCTAATGCACGGTCTTGATGACGCTTCTCCTGCAAAAAAAAAACATCCCAATTATAACTCATTTCTGTAATAGGGTATTGCAAGATCTACACAGAGGTTTTGTGTACTATAATATACCAAACAGGCATCAAGAAAAGGTCTGAGTAGCTAACAGCATATAAAAATTAAATAAAACCAGACACAGGGCAGAAAGACGCCCATTACCTTTTCTCTGTCTCTTGTGGGTTGATGAAGAGTCTGCAACCAGACATTGCCAAGAGCCAGCATGGAGTATGTATCATTTTGTGTGGAGGGCTGTTTCAATATTCTTTCGAATTTCTTTTGTCCTGGACCCCACTCTTGTTTAGCCAAGTGAAGATTGCCAATCAGAGACCAGGCATCCGGATGGTCCTAAAGAAGAAAATAACCACTCTAAGTTGCAAAAGCACTGTTTTCACTTGCAAGCTTACTTCTCCAACTATAAAATGTTGTTTTTCTTAAGTAGAATTCCATACTAAAAAACAAACAAAAAATAAACCCCCTAAAAAAACAAAGCACACAGTAGATTACGGTAGTCCCCTCCTAATTCATATGAGCAAACAAAATGAAAATGTATCAAAAGAAAAATAAAATTTTAATTCATTAATATTTCAAGTGTTTTGAAACTTTAAACACTTAAAGGATTACAAACCTGATTTATCTGAAGTGCTTCTTTAAACCAATCAGAAGCCTCATAAAAGTTTCCTTTATCCCTAGCCATAGCTCCCAAGCGTAAGTAGCCTAAAATAAAAATAGAAAATAACATAAAAAACAGGGAACAGGTTGAACATCTCAAAGAGAGAATTTCAAAAGCAATCTTTTCTTTGATCAGCTAAGGACAGCAAACATTACAACACCATCCATATTCTATTCATATTGAGACATACCATGTGAAGAGGAATGTTCATCCACAGTAGTGGTACAGAAGTCGCAGATTTCTAACAGTTAAAGTAATATAAATGGTTTTAATTGGTTTCGTAAGTTAAAGACAATTGAGAAACCTAAAAGGTAGGATACATCAGTTACATAATTTTCCGCCCTTCAATTTAAAGAGCTCTCCCATCTCCACAAGCTTTAAGAAGAGTACCACCTAGCAAGGTGACGACAGAAAACAAGCAGGGAAAGGGCTATAGATTAGGCTGGGCCATGCTGTGCGCTGTGGCTTGCTGAGCAAGAGTTACCACCTCACCTTTGCAGAAAGTATCACACAGCAGGTACCTGGGGGCAAGACAAACTGCTGAGTGATGACTAAAACCAGGATGCGCCACAGAAGTTGCACTGAGACCCTCAACAGCACTTCGTCCCTGAAGGAAGGTCAAGGTCCAAGACATAAAGTGATTCACCCAAAGGGTCTCCATTTCCACCCATGTAGGTAGAGCTAGAGCCTGGGCGTATCAATTCGAAGTCCTGACTGCACCTGAGTGCTGAGGTGCTAATGCTTTGGTGGGGGTAGGGAGCAAGTAAGCAAAGGCATGCAAATCTAGAGAAGCTAATATTGCCAGATTTCTGGAGTACAGTATAATTTATCTAATAATTAGAAGGCTTAAAGCTGGAGATTAGACTGAAGGATGATGCTGGCCTTGAAAAAAAAATTAATTAATGAAACAAAACTGCTATGAAATAAAGTGAAGACAGATGTAAGGAGACCAGTAGACACAGAAAATGGGATGGGTTTTGGGTATTGTAAGGGGGACTGTGCAAACAAAATACCAAATGTTTCTTACAGTCAACGTAATTAGGATGTTCTCTTAAGATGTTTTTATACAGCTTTTCCGCTTCGTGAAATTCACACATAGCCTCATATAGTCTGGCGAGGTTATAGGACGTTGTTACAGAGATAGCATTGTAGTAATGCTCATCATGTTCAGCTTCTGCTTTTGCACGATCCAGTGATGCCAAAAAATATTTCTAAAGTATAAGAAGAAAAAAGAATGAAGCATTCCAGAATATTTTTAAAGGAAACCTTCTGGGTGAGCTCAGTTCAAACTCAGAGTAATTATATACCTTTGCTTCTCCCAGGTTTCCCAGCCGGAAGTGCAAAGCACCCACATTATTCAATATCTCTGGTGGGACATCAGCCTGTACTTTCTCTTGCAGAATACGTGTAGCTGTACCATAGGCTGACAGTGCACCCTTCACAAGGAGAGAGAAAGTGGATAAAAGCACTAAGAGAATGAGCTCTATATGCTCTTATGAAAAACACAATTACCCAGCGTATATTAATAAATACCTGTATATCTGTCTGTTCTAGAATTTGGGCTAACTCAATCCATGCCTCTACATCATCAGGATACTGTTCTGTGACTTTTTTTAGATGCCCCTGAAAACCAGCAGAAAACAATTATGTCTCTTTGTGTACACATAAACTGTGAAAAGGAAAAAAAAAATCAAAATCAAAAGAGTAAAGGTATTAAACTTAATACTAAAAAGATGTAACAGACTACAAAAGAAACTTATCCTAAACATCTGCACAATTTGGTCACAAAAAAATGCATTAGTTTCCTTCCACTGTCACTGTATTTTCCTGTAGAACATAATACCCTATGTGTACATATTTTCTTAAGCTTAAAGTCTTAGAGAAACGGAAACTATTACACCAACATGGGCAACTAGTCTAACAGTGATGTCTACCATTCTTTGCATTTATTTACCTGAGATTTTAAAAACCCTTTCATTAAAAAAAAATAAAAATAACAACACTGTCATTCCAGATAAGCTAAGATAAATATTGTCTGGAAATCACTAGCTAATTTGCTGTCTTCAGGAAATCAATGGCTAATTTACCATCTTCAGAGAATTTTAACATATACAGGAAGAATTCTGCCCTTTTCATAGAACAAAATACAAGCATGAGGCTGGGGCTCCTCTAAGTTCCTGAACTTGCTTTAGCTAGAGCCCAGTAGGAGTCTCAGTTCTGTCCAGAAGTGTTGACTCTTCACAGTTCAGAGGATCTCTCATGACAGTCAATATTAAATATTCTACACCTACAGCCAAATAATCATGAGTTTCATGCAACACAATATACAGTCTGATTTTCAAGCTCTACTCTTGTATGTAAAAGTACAATGCTGGCAGAAGCAAAACTCACCTTCGCAATGTCCCGTTTCTCCTGATCTTCTGAAGCCGCATAAAGAGATCCAAGGATTTTCATAGTCTCATAATTGTTAGGATAGGCCTTCAAAACTTTTTCAAAGCATTGTGATGCATTCTCTTTGTCCCCTCGATAAATGTACATTTGACCCAACCCAAAAAATGGAAGTACAAATGAAGATGAAGCAAACTGAGTGGCCTGGTAATAATACTGGAAAGCTTGATCATAATCCTCCTGTTAAAAAGAAGTGAATAAATTACACATAGTATACTTATAGGTAAGCTTTGTATAAACTTTTATAACACAGATTTTTAACTGCAATCTCAAAGAAGGCTTTTAAAAACTGCCCTACCTGTACATGAAAAGACCTAGCCAGCTGATAACAACTCTCTGCCTGCATTGCTTCAACTTCTGTATTATGGAAAGCATGAAGAGCCAAGTGCTGTACTTTACCATAGTCCTGAAAAAAAGAAAGTTAAATGAAATTTTAAAACCTTCAGTATTTATGGCAAAGTGATTTATTATTCAAACAAGGATAGCTGGAAAAGACAAGAAAGCTTTAGCCATAGCACTGACTAAATTATGACTTATTTAGTTTTAGTGGTTATTGCTTTGTTTTTTCTCTATCTCATATTTTAAAGCATAGATGGCTAGGGGGGGAATCGTGTGGGATGACACCCAAACCAAAAAAGACCTACCAAAAAACCCCACAGCTAAAACCCCAAATGCATTCAGGACACAAGCGTCACCTTGAATTAAGAAATAAGTGTACCTTTTTCTGGCTTTCTTGAAAAACATTTATACACAATTTACACTTGTCCACCAAGATTAAGGGGTCCACATTAGACACCACTTTGCCTGATGAAATGAGACTGAATCTAACACTAGAATCTTTGCTGTTCAGAGTTACCAAGTATCTAACTATAAAATTCCACAGACTTTTTACCTTCTTGAAGAAGAAGTGATTAGCCAAGTGATTCAACACCATTGGATTACTGGGATCAATTGTGTAAGCCCTAGAGAGGAGTTGAACACCATTCTTGATGGAATCAGCCTAAATAAAACATTGACAGGTATTAGCGGCATCTCAATAGCTGTATCTTATTAACACCTTTAAAACTATTCAATCTGCACTGCTGAATAAAATCTGACAAAAACTTGCTGGGCTCACAGAGAAAGTAAATTCAGCTATTAGCTTCTCTCCCTGCAGCATACAGATGGAAAATTAGACCACTACACAGGGATGAAAAAAAGCAGAGCAGGGAAAAATAAAATGCAACCTTTAATCTTGGTGTCCTTTGACATTTCACACTCACACCCTGAAATCCTTCCTTCTACTGTTCAATGTTTCTAGTTCCTGTTTGGTGTCAGTTTCAACCTTTTACACAATTCATTCAACAGCAAAATGAGAATATTCAAATAGTTGAATTCTAAACAAGAACTTCAGACGCTGAATTAAGAGCTAGTAGAATTTGAGTTCTAATTGAAAATGGCAGAAGTTTGCGGTATTTACACAGGGATATCATTATATCAACTTAGTCTTTTCTGAAGAAATTTTGGTTTAAAGAAAGTTTTCTATGAATACAAATTTGACCTACCAACAAGTTCAAACCCATAACTGATAAAGCAATTGCCATTTATTTGGAACACCCATGAAATCTGTATCACAAGAATGTCAACTTAAACCTGTATTTATTTCTTAACAGAAGCACCACAAATAGTATCTAATAATCACGCAACATCTGTGCTTTACTTTACAGTTATTATCACAGAAAGCTATTTGATTGAACAGAACAGGTTTTATGAGGTTGAGGCATCAGAAGAAGCCCAACAGACAGTGAAAAAAAAGCAGTGTAAGTTGTTGAAAACACAAGTAGAAAGGCACAGCTGACACGTTTCTTACGAAGAACACAAAACAGATTTGGCTGGTTCAGCTTTTAATCACAGCTTTTCAAAGCTTAAGGTGAGTGTGCTCATTCCTTGACTTCGGTCAAAAGACCTTCAGGAACAAAACAGAAAGGAAGATACCAGGTCTCATCAGTTTCTCACCCATAAAATTACTTATTAAAATCTGACCTATGAATATTTTTGGTTGTCTTTGTAGTTTTAGGAAAGAAAACTCTTGTACCCATGTATTTTGGAATTCTTGATGGAAGTCTCAACAGTTGTTTCCTCCTCTCCCCCCCCCCCCCATGAAGCAATGAACTAAATAATTTTCAGACAGTCTGTGCTAACATAAGATCTTTCTAGGGATGTATGTGTTCTACAGATAGCATAACGCTAAAGTTTAGAGACACACATTCGTATGTATGTTTATTACTTAAAGTCCCGTCCTCCACTGATAACTTCCTTAGCAGATTAACCACCTCAGATCTTATGATCCCAACTAAGATAAATGAGCATGTGTATTTTAGTAGTGACACAACATCTGGAGAGGTAGGATCACCACTTTGTTGTGCTTTCATCAGCCTAGTTATAATTTTTTCTCGCCTACTCCCTGTTTTACCATGTGGCATACATGCCAATGTAGCCAGAATACATCTTTAACACTTGTTTGAAAGCTTCTGTTTCTTAAAACCCAGGACTAACACATGGACTAAGCTTCAAAGGATAAAAAGTTTGCTTTTTCAGATAAGAAGTAAACCGAGTATGGATTCTTGTTAAGACACACCTCTTTATTATTGAGTTCCAGAACAGCCAGTCCAACCAAAGCCCCAACGCATTTTGAATTCAGTTCCAGAGCCCTGCTGAATGCTAAGCGAGCTTTTTCCAACTTGTTCAGTTTCACGAAGCAGTGGCCCATACCTAATCGAACCTCAGCTAGAGAACAAAATGACACCATTAAGAATCCAAAAATTGCAACTTCAGGAGTTGCTTTTTTTTTTACATTCTGTACATCAAATTAAAAGCAGAATTTTTAGTATTTCTTTAAAACTGGTACACCCATCTCACTACCTGCTGTTTTAAAAGGCAGCCTCCCACACTTGGCAGCAAAACTAACAAATTAGTAAGACTTTATTTCTTCATCCACCCGAGCACACTGGCCTAGCATGTCCAAAAGACACCGATACTAAGTAAATAAAAAACTGCTATTATGGAAATTTATTTAGAAGTTAAATAAAGACATTAAAAAAATGCCAGATCATAGAACTGGAAATTTCTTAGGCAGGGCAAGTTCACCCAAGACTAGACAGCCTTCAGAAATCAGAAACAAGTAGGTTAGCTCATATGATCAACTAATTCACTGCTAACAAAACCCTGTTTACCATCCTCTAACTTCCATGATCAAATGACCTAATACAGAGAATTCACATCATACTGCCCTTTCAGACTGCTTGTGAACTAAGAATGCAGACATTTATGAACAGCAATGTGTGTCTGTGTGAAAAAGGGGAGTAAATCAGAGAATCATGGAATAGAGTTGGAAAGTACCTTAAGATCATCCACTCCCAATCTCCTGCTACAGGCAGGGACACCACACTAAACCATGTCACCCAAGGCTCCCTCCAACTTGGCCTTGAACACTGTCAGGGGTGAGCATTCACTATTTCCTTGGGCAACCTGTTCCAGTGCCTCATCATCCTCACAGTAAAGAGCTTCTTCCGTATATCTAACCTAAGGTAAGGCCTGCATTTCTAAACGCACTGTTGTAGCAATGATTCTTGCACTAAACCAGATGACAGGGTACACATCAACTTTGTAATAAATTTTTTTTCAGATGGGTTATGGCTAAGTATACCACATCTCTCAAGAGACTTTAGGGTATTTATGATTCTAATGCAAATACCCTGAACTAGTATCTCCAAATCACATGCATCACTTTTACAGCCAATACTAATAGCTTTCAGATTCTTGCATTAAGAAAAAAAACACACAACACCAGGAAGGTCACATGTACTATAAGCAGAATTTTACTTTTCCTCTCTTGGTTCACTATTAATGCTAACATGTCATTTTCTTAACCCTTATTCCAAGAGCTCAGAAACAGATTCAACAAAAGTCTTGAACAGGTCAGTTCGCCCCAAATTTTTACTTCCCTTACATACATCTTCTCATTTTCAAATAATTATTTTCAAAAGGTAATAATAAGAAAAATATGAAAAGTCTGTTCCTAAACACAATTACCTTCTCTAACTATTAAGGAACAATTCAACAAACACCTTAACTCCTCCATAATGAGGGTTGGGTCTTTTTTTGACAGCCTAGGTATCTGAATTAGGAGGACTTCTGTTAGTTTTCAAGCAGAGCAAATACTTTCACTCACAAATACTTTCTGTGTTACCTGGGCAACCTGGATTGGTACGCAATGCTTTCTTGTAATAGGCGAGGGCTCCTCTATAATCTTTCTTGTTGAAAGAAATGCATGCTTTGCCTGTTAACAACATACCAGTTACATATAGATCAGAACTATAAACAAAGCAGTTACCGATCAGAAGCTCGTAAGTATTTAAGCTGTACTGTGCTGACTTTCAAAAGTTACAGTTAAAACCAGAAAATTCAGACAACTACAACTATTCATGATGATGTCAAGCATATGTGGAAAAAAAAAAAAAATCAAATACAGGAACATACTAAGTTGCTGAATTTAGTTTTTCATGGGTTTCTGCAGAAACTTAATTCTTTCCTGGTCCAGAGGAAAGACACTTACTAAAACTAGATTAACTAATGAAGAAATTAAAATCCATGTGTTACAGGCCATCACTACTGCTATCGTCACCTTCAAGAGAGTCTACAGCTTCACTTGCACCATCAGGGAAATACAAGCAGTTGGACTGGATCATATCCATGGATCTCAGAAGACGCCAGCTAACAGTATACTTTTTCCTGGGTCTTCCACCTACAGACACTCCCCAAGTTTAAACCTCTGTCGTGTGTTTCTGGTCAAAAGTGCACACTTCTCGATCACATTCTCATCTCATGTATATACTCTTTTTAAGCACATGATTCATTCCAAAACTGGAGAGACCAAGCTTTTACACAAATACCCACAAACTCATACCGAGAAGGGCAGGAATATTATTTGGAGACTGGTTGAGTACGAAGTGGAACTGTGCATCAGCTTGGTCCATCTTATCTCCTTCAAGCAGACAAAAGCAGGCTCTTCCCAGCAAGTGATTCTAGATAAGGAAAACAATTGTGACACATTTATCTTTGTAAAACATGAAGAATTAGACCACCTGAAATATTAACTGACTATGCCATAATGTTTTCTATGATTAATTTATTTCCCTTATATCAGGAAGAAAAATAAAAGGGTCTTTATCATTCACTTCTAAAGTTCATGTATTATCAAGACAGTAACAACCAATCCTTCCTCCCCAACCAACCAAAGTTGACTGACATAGTTTATCAGGTGTCCCAAGCTAGAGATAAATATTCCTGGTGGCACTGCGCACATGTCAGACACTTAAAAGTTTTGTTTATATGTGCTACACTAACAGACTTTAAAGCCTAAGCAGTTTCTATTTTCCCTTTAGTGAACCAATACTTGTTTTCTTTACAGTCATAAGTAATTAAAAAATACGTATTTTTAAACTGACTTTGTTTTTTACCTGATCATACATGATAATTTTGTCAGCCATAGTATACAACAAGGTAGCTTGTGTGATGAGCTCCTTCTTGTTATCTTTGTTCTTCTCCTTTCTAGCCTGCTGTACATAGTACGCTGCCAGAGTATCCAGACACGTCATTTGATCTTTCTCATGGTCTCTGTAGTCCAAGTTACCATCTATGCGTGCAGCTTCCAACAGCTTCACAAAGTCTTCTGTTTTTCCTTGTTTGTAGTATTCCAGCTATAAACCAAATAGTTTTATCAGACAATACTATACCAGTGCGTAAGTAATATATTGAGTTGATGCTTTAGGTGTTACAGACTTTTTCCAAAACGCAGAAATAAATCAAACATAAACACAGGGATAAATCAGACATAAACACATGGATAATCATACAAAGGCATTCCAATACAACAAAATATTTTTCCGTCATCATCCCAACTTTACATTTTTACATTAAAACACAAGTCTTACAGCTATTTATAAGTGAAGAATTAACTGGTTTTCCTCTAAACTTCTTTGACTTCTGGCATGTTTCACCATACCTATGGTATAAATACTGCACCCTCCTCTTTTATGAAGCACGAAATCAAAGGCACAAACCAGAAAACTGTGGGTTGAGGGAAAAAAAAAAAAACAAACATACAAAAAAACCCAAACTTAAAAATCAGGCCTCAAGCAGCATTGTTTCAAGCAAAAAAAGGTGAAATTAAAATATTTATATGCATACGTCAAATACAAAATATCTGGCCTAGAACCAGTGACTGAATAACTACATTCAGTTCCTGTAGAGTTCAGTTATCCCTAGTCATAACAGTAAGCAAGTGGAAGTTATTATTTGAATATAATACTTAAATATATAATTTGAATATATACTAACCGCTAAGGCAATCCATATGTGCAGTTGAGTGTGTTCCTGCTTCAGTATACTTATAACTTCATCACCCTCAGGTAACTGATCGAAATCAAGCTCAATAACCTAGAACCAAACAATAAAGACTTTCTTTTTACAAAGCATTAACAATCCTAGAGCTCAAAGGAAGCTGGACGTTTCACAGCACAAACCAAACAATTACTTGTGTTTAAACAAGGTTATGGACAAAGAAGGAAGTGACAATGTATTGTATTCTGTACAAACAAAAGTGATGTTTTTTCACAAATATCAGAGAAAAGAC
The DNA here is from genome assembly GCA_025447955.1 of Psilopsiagon aurifrons. Taxonomy (NCBI): domain Eukaryota; kingdom Metazoa; phylum Chordata; class Aves; order Psittaciformes; family Psittacidae; genus Psilopsiagon; species Psilopsiagon aurifrons. The sequence continues at coordinate 14,403 of JAOEHY010028963.1, forward strand.
AGCCCCATGCTTAGGATACTAGCTAGAGAGAATAAGCAGAAATCCTTTCATATTAGTCATCTATGTTACAATTCAATTTACAGCAAGGAAGAGGTACAATTGTTGTACCCAGGCTTGTACCCCAATTACCAGTGCAGGGACTCTTTCTCCAAAGATTGGATTAGAGCAATCCAGTTCATAGAGGCTTATAGTTTTGACTATGCAAAACTTGAGAGTACCAGCAAAAATATTTTTGTTACAATTGGATCTCCTGTTTGACAGATAATGACGTTTTTAAATTTGGCCAAATCTCATTCACAATCTAAAATAACTATTAATAAGAAATAGTTAACACAGCAAATACATAAGTTTAAGAGGGCCATAAAAAAAAAAAATATAGTAATCTGTAGCAATTAATACAGAACTTCAGCATCCAAGCAGTCCTAGCCATAACTTGAAAAACAGCACCAAGATCAACTATTCATGTTGACACCTGACACATAAATTTGTCACAGAAGAAAAAGCCCTCCAACATGTAGCCTCCAGACAGCAAAATACCTCTGTGAGACTTTACTCAATGGAAGTTATATGGAAATTTGTCAGAGTATGGATACGTATGTTCACAAAAATACATTCTTCAATTTAGAGGCAGTATGTTTCATTACCTTATTCAGCTATAGAATTAACTTGGTACCTGCTATAGAATGATTTAACTTAAAATTTTGTAATACCCTGTGGATTGCCTAATATTTCTCTTAAGTGTTTTCAACCTTGGCTTGCGACAATCTGCCTTAACTAAAGAAAAATTAAATAAATTTCTAAACCCGCACTGAAGTAACTTTATAGAGTGTATCAACTGTCCTACCTGTGTCTATATGCTGATTTAGGAACATGCACACTATTTACAAATCAGCGCAGCCAAGAAAATCAGCATCTATCAAACTAGGGAGAGAATTTAGCCGGACAAGGCCACCATAAACAAGCCCAAACTGAAGATTAGACGCTGTTTCCAGCCGGGCCATCATTCCTGAGGGTTGCATATGCTTTAGGTATGCATGATCGGAGAAGAGGCTGCCCCTTCCTCATCGACGTGTGGTACTGAAAGATTCTGGATAGACTGCCTGCCCCCCGCGGCTCCTCGTCATCAGCAAGGCACCAGGCAAGGACAGAGATGACTGCTAGCAGAGAGTAGACACCGTTCACCAGGTGAACCGAGGTTTCCACTTCTCTCCACAAAACAATACAACTGTTTGAAGTAACTTCTTCCGCTCAGAGAAAGGAGCGACGGTCTCCCGCGAGCCCGAGACCCAGCTAGAAAAGAAAGCGACTACCGCCTGCGCCGCATCACGCAGCACACAGCGCGCCCTTTCCTTTCCCCTCCTAGGGTCCAAGCCTTGCTACCGCCGCCCGCCAGCCCCCGACTCGCCTCATCGGTGTCCCGGAGAGGGATCTCAATAGACCCCCGCGACATGATGGCAGCTCCCCTGCCCGCCGAGCCGCCGGCCCGCAGCAACCACCGCGCGCGCACTTCCCCTCACGGGCACCGCCTGACCCGGACGTGTTCGGGACAAGGGAGGGCGGGGGAGGCCCCGCCCCCCGAGGCGCAAGAAGCCAATCGCAAGCGAGCCTCGAGGGTCGCTCCGCTCCCGTGCGCGCGGGGCTCTGTTGCTACGGCAACGGCGGCCTCGCGGCCTCCCCGCCGCAACGAACGAGGCTGCCGGCGGGAGCGTTGCGTCCGGAGGCGTGAGGGCCCTGCTTAAAGCGGGAACAGGCTCCTCGGGATGGGGCGAGGGCTTCCCGGGGACTCGCAGGCACGTATTAGTCCCCCTAATTTCTACGCATAGACTACTTGCCTACAGAAATATATATAATACCCAGAAATAATGCTGTGTGTTTACGTGCTCATAAATAATTTATACCTGGCTGCTCTCTGGTCTTCAGACCATGACTCCCTCAGACTATGCCTTATCTCATGTCATTTAAAAATCCTTAGAGATTTCCAATTAGGTGCATTGAAATGTGTGAATTTTCCCTGTCTTTGTGGGAAACCAAAATGTGTAAATCCAAATACATATCTGACTAACTTAAGTAGTGTAAAATTGTTATTGCATATTTGCAAGGTTTTTAGCCACAGTTTGCCCGCCTCTTTTCAAATTATCTAATTTATCTTTTTTTAATTAAAAATACAGAATCTTATAAAATTCTGAATCCTGAACATGGGCCCTGATCCTTGAACTCGTTTTCTGCTAGGCCCTCAGTCATGTGGAGCTGCATGAGTAAAGAAGGAATCATAAGATGGGACTCCTAAATTACTTCTTCCAGTGATGATGGGAGATGTGCTGATGTGTTTGGACAAAACACCGTGTGCACAGCAATTATAGTTATTTCTGCACTCGTACCAAAGGAAAAAAAAAAAAAAGAGGTAGCAAGACTAAAAGATCCTCTGTTACATTTCTACTAAGAAGATTAAGAAAAACCCCGCATCTGTGAGGTATTAGTTAAAAAACCTATTAAACCCTAAAACAAACTTCATTTTGTCCCACAGCTAACTACCCACAGAATACTGAATTTTGACTCAACTGATAGTCATAACTATAAAGCATTAAATTACTAAATTTTATTTTAAAAATTAATTATGGATTACTATGGTACTATATATTATAATAGTAATGACTAGTGTACCTGCAATGTCACCTCTGAAGCCAAAGCAAGTAGTATTTTTAATTATTTAAGATTTTGAATCTCAGTTTTTTATTTTTCTTCATGCACTACTTTGAACTAAGTTACCTCGTCCAGTGAAGTGTAACTAGTGCTTCTTTTACTCATAGACCTTTGGAGTAGGTATGTGCTGTAAATACCTTTTGTAGGGAAACTTTTCCCTGAGACAGGAAGGCAGGATGACATTAAAATTAATAGGAGTCAAAGAGTACATTTTTTCATTAAAAATGTGCCAAAACCAACATTATGCAGAACAATGGGATAATTAATAGAGTTCCTAAGCCTGTTTTTCTGATTTATTGGCTGATTTTTCACAAATAAACTACTTTTTTATATTTTGATTATTGTTGAAGCAATTTGAATGGAAAAGGCAGACTGTTCCTGAGGTTTGTTCATCAGTTCGTGTCTGTAGTAAACTGGCTTTCCTCATAGAATCATAGAATAGTTACGGTTTGAAAGGATCTTAACATCATCTAGTTCCAACCCCCCTGCTGTGGGGAAAGAAAAAAAAATGAAACTAAAGCCAAACAAACCCAAACCCCATAAAAAAAAAAAAAAAAAAAAAAGTTTAAATG